>JAVJIF010012348.1:0-70914 GCA_038442645.1 Agave tequilana
GGGCCAACAATCTCCCCCTTTTTGATGATGACAAAACTCATGGAGTTATATATGCATGGATTAAAGTAAAGCTTCAAAGAAGCTCCCCCTTAACTCATGCATACCAAATAAATAATAGATATGGCAATAAAAGCACATGACATGTATGCAATGTAGGAGATGCAATCATATAGATCAAATCATAAATCAAATCTTTGCTCCTAATTGCAAGACAACATTCAAATCTTTTGCTCCTAATTGCAAGACAACATATATGCATAAATACAAATCTTACTCCCCCTTAAGAAAGGAACCAAATACTTCTCCCCTTAAGTAAGGAAATCATGAAATCATGCATATAAATCACAAATTCTTCTCCCCCCTTTTTGTCAATCATCAACAAAGGGTCAAAGAAAAATACATCAAACAAATTTTTCTCCCCCTTTAAGGAATCAAGAGGGTAAATACAATCAATCAATAAAATTATATGCGATATAAATTCATGAAGAGGAAGACGTTAAGTTAGCTTCCCGACACATATACATTACATGAAGGAGGGATGACAAGCCCTAATTCACATAACGTATAATATGTCATGCATAAGAAGAGATGTGAAGCTCCCCCTACACACGTATATCATATAAAGAAGAGTTGTCAAGCTCCTCAATTTATAATATACTCAACATGAACCACATATGGAAGAGATGTTAAGCTCTCCTTGCATATAGACAATACAAATCAAAAATTTACCATTGATTTTTTCTTTATCAAAACAAAATTTTAACTTTTTCTTAGTAACACAAATTTTGAGAATCAATTGTAAAAAATCAAATTTTGAATTTTTGATACCAATTTCAAAACACAATGCATAAGCTTATTATGAAATACCAATTTGAAATCTAATTAAGCTTAGCATCAACAATCTTTGTGCTTTAAAGGAAATACCACTTGTAAAAATAAGCACAAATAGATAACATATATGTATGACAAGATAATACCAATAGAAATTGATATAATTTGAAGGCATTCATACATACAATCAAAATATGGATATACACAACATGAAGTCATATTGATACCAATTTCAAATAACCAATGATACCAATTGAAAAGTAAGCATAAGTGTATACATCATATAATCTACCATATGAAGAATTCGAACTAGTTAAATGAACTTGTTTTAAGAACTAGTACGAGATCCTTCCATCAAGGAATAAGTTAAAAGGTTTTCATGGATATGCATAAATCACAAGGCACTAAAACACTCTAATCCATAAAGTCCATATAATATTTTCAAAAGAAGTGAGTGTACTAATGTTATGTGAACATGGCATCATGAAAGTTGCAATAAAACTCAATATTCCTTAAAATCATAAATTTTGAAATATACGAAAATCATTACAAATTTTAATATATGAAAATCATCAAAATTATATTTCATAGCATATGTATGTTTTGACAAGACATTAAGTATAACATACATATCCCCAAAATACAATTGAGTCCTTATAAATAGATTGCATGAAAAGCAAATGACTCAAGGGTTATCCATGTATATTTTAATGTTTTGGCAAAAGAAACATATACATGAAATGAAATCACATGATCAAACATAAATCCAAATGGGAATACAAGTTTAGAATGTAATGATCATCACACAAGGCTATACTAGTACAATCTAATAGGCACAAATAAGCATTCAACCCAATCATATATAGATTTATTTGTGGTCCATAAGGTGTACAAGTATAAATCCAAGTGTTGACAAATACTAACATCTAAACTAATATTCAATACAATGTAGCATCAAAAATTTTGAAATCACAAAAGAATTTATCCATAAAAATAAATCATGTGCAATACTTGAAGAATAGATAACTAGTTTAAATGGATTTTGACAAACTAGTTAAAGATCCTTAAAAAAAATATAAGATCATATGTATTTCATGAATACTACTAAATACATAAAAGTTCAAGCACTCATATTCCATAAAGCTCCAAATATATATTTCTTAAAGATAGAGTGTTCAAGGTTATGTAAATAGTGTCTACATGAAAATAGTCATTGAAGCCCAAAACGATCATAATCAAATTTTTAACAACAAATCATGAAAAATCATTTTTCACTAAAATCAACAATTTTTCATGGTATATGTATGGTTTATACAAATCTAACAATATGCATACCATCCCAAATATTAAAGAGTCTATTAAATGTTTGCATGAAGGCAGAGACTCACGGTATACATGTATTTATTAGATTTGAATTAAACACCCATATACATGAAGTAAATCACTAAAATAGGTAAAACATGTATAAAAGAGAATCATCAAAACTAGTCTTATACAAATGCATAAAGTGGATACAAATGAGCATGAAGTTCAATTATTTAAGAGTCAATTGTATTCACTATTTGTATATGTATACATACAAGTTTTTGATATTTCTACATCTAAGCATGTAAATACCACATAAAGCACACAAAATCTTAAAACAAAATCATGAACATGCTATGAATATGACATAAGTAAATAGCATGAACATAAAAGTATGTACATAAATAAATAGGAGTTTAGAATTTGTTACCAACTCCAAAGCTCCTAGCATGGTGGTTGACCACCAAAATTCCTTGATAGCAATGCATCCCAATGTTTGTCCATCATGTCCATTGCATTGGCTACCAAGGCACCAATCTCTCACGTTTTGTGAGAGCCTCCACCTATATCAAAATCAAAGGGTGGGGGTTTTGGTACCCATGTTTTCTTGGGTCCTTTGGGGTTAGCATTGTTATAAGGAACCCAAAATCTATTATATTTAGCAAAATATAAATATGGTTTCTTATCAAAACAATATTTTGCTAGATGGCCTTTGCGGCCACAATGTGTACAATGTACACCTTAGCATGATGCTTATGAGTGTGATTGTGATCGTGTTGTGCATCATAAGCATGAGCATGATGTGTATGTGCATGAGCATGTGGAGTTGTTTCTTGGGAAACATGGACTCCAATCTAGTATGTTTAAATGCACAAGAGTTCAAAGTGAACTCAAATTATTCATTTTATTTTTCAAATTCTTAATCTCATTAGTGTTAGCATGAAAAGCATGATGAGATGAAGAAATCATTTTTCTTTTTCTTTTGAAAAACATTATCCTTTTCTTTTTCAACAAATTTTCTTTTTAAAGATTTATTTTCTTCCAATACTTTCTTTTTGTTTTCAACCATAGCAATATTATCCTTCAAAATAGTGTTCCCTCACAAAGATCATTCAATTTGAAAATAAGGAAACATTCTCATTTTTCAAATCTTCTTTTTCTTTTTCTAAGCATGCGACTTTATTCTAAGTGAATCATTTTCATTAAGCATGCAATCAAATTCCTTTTTCAAAATCTTGTTATCTTTTTCTAAACATGCAATGTTATCTCTACATGAATCATGTTCATTATGCATGCAAGCAATGTCCTTTTTTCAAAATTTTATTTTCTTTCTTAATTATGTCATATCTTTCAAGCAATAATTGCATAAAGAATTTAGCTCATCATATGACATATCCTCATCATCGATTCGGAATTTACCTCAAGGGGGTTATCCCCTTGGACCATGTAGCACTTGTTGGAGGTGTCGCTTCCAACATCCGAATCACTCCCCGCATAGTATTGTTCATTTTCGCCAAGGGAGATGAGGGTGTTCCATACTACAAAAGCCATATCAATATTAGCAACCCTACATAAATAATCATCATTTAGGGTGCTCTTTAAAGCATGTAGGCTTTTGTATTAGCCTCAAGATTCTTACCATCTATACAATAAGCATTATTAGTAGTGCAAGATATACATTAAACCTAGGGCTTGAGGAATAATGACATCTTAACTTTCAAAATGTGGATGTTAAGATATCAAAGGTGGGTGGTGACATAAAGTCCATGGTGAGGTGTGTGTGTACAACAAATATGTGATTAGCCCAAATGTAGGATCTTTAACTCTTAGGTTGTTAGACCCTTATCAAGAGCACTAGCTCTGATACCAATTGTAAGTCGCTCTGATACCAATTGTAAGATCACCTAGAGGGGGGGTGAATAGGTGATGGCTAATCTAATGGTCACTTATGAACAAATAATGCGGAATTAAAACTAAGTAGACCAAATTAAACTGTCTTATTAATTTAACACTTATGTATAACCAAGAGTGTTGCCGAATTCCCCTTGCGAGGCTCTGGACAAGCTCCTCTAGATTCCCCTTGAATGGGTTGAGGTGCCGCGTTGGCTCTCTTGTTGAATACAAGTGTTAACAACAATCCAAGCAAGTATGTATATCAATATGAGCACAAGGGAATATATCATGCATATATAAGATGAACACAATAAATGAATGCAAGATATAAAAGAGACAAGAGAGAGAGAGGGATAGAGTAAGCAATCGCAAACACAAAGGGTTTGTTTCGAGGTTCGAGCACACTTGCTCTACATCCCCGCCTTCGACACACGAAGGATTTCCACTATGCAAGATCCCACCGGATCTCTCCTCGGTGCCGTACACCTACAAACCCTCGGACTCCCAAAGTCCCTTACACACCACAAGCCCACCGGCTTGACGAGGACGCCCTCGCACCACAAGTTCGCACCCGAACTCAACCACAACGAGCACACTTACCCGTTTCCTCAAAATTACAAGAAAAGATCTCTTTGATGATCACAAACCTTGATCACCTAAAGAGTACTCTCACTACAACACACCTATAAGAATATCTAGCAATGGAAAGCTCAAGTGTGTGGTGAGAAAATGAAGGAAAGAAAGCTTTGTTGGAAAACACAAGAAATCACTTAAACACTCTCTTGATAAAACTCTTCCTTTTGATTGGAAGTATTTGCACTAAAATCTTGTAGAGAAACTCCTCTAAAAGTGTCTGAAAAACAGCTCAAGAAGTCTCCTAAATGTTAACCTCAAAACAGATGACAAAATCCCAATTATAGGCTGCCAGAAAATAGAGCCGTTGGGGTTCTGTCAGAGCTGGCGGTCGACCACCGGTCGACCGCCAACGGTCATTTTTCTGACCGTTGCAGCCACCGTCGACTGGTGAGTCGACCGCTCTTCTGGAAAGAACTGTCGGTCGACCGATCCGGTCGACTGGCATTTCCAGAGAGCAACAGGTTTGGGTCGGTCGAGTATCGGTCGACTCCGGTCGACTGATACGCACATGCACAAAAAAATTGTGCATGTCGGTCGAGTGCCGGTCGACTGCCGGTCGACCGGTCACTGAGAAATTCTGAAAAATCAGAACTTCCAGGACCTGGACAATTTGGATTGGTTTTGGGTCTTGGATAAAATGTTTTGGTCTTGAAAAATCATAGAGTATGAGCATGTGTCATACTACTATCAAGGTAAAATACTTGGTAAAAATTCTTTTGATAAAAACCTAATTTTCCATGAAATGTTTTTTCCCAAACCTTTATCAAATACAAAAACAAGATATTGAGTCCATTTAAAAGCATGGTGTGTATGGATATGATCCACTACACAATCAATATGAAATATCTATGTTTTGAAATCTAGTATACAACTGGTTTGGTTAAAGAATATACATGATAGAAATACCAAAAACCAACAAATATTTTGTCTTAAAGAAAAATCTTTTTCTAAATAAAAGTTCTTTCTAAAAACAAAATCTTTTATGAAATCAATTAAATCAAAAGTTCTAATCAAGATGGTGTGTGTGATATAGACTTGAGCAATCCACCAACTATCTATCCTTTACATTTTTACTAAAACAAAAATACAAATTCTATACCTAGACCCAAGTCTTCAACTTCTTGAAGTCTTCCCTTGAAGGCTTCTCATCTTCTTGACTTGGTCCAAGCTTGATCCAAAAACTCCTTGGATCACCACATGCAAGCTCCAAATCTTGTTCTTTTATCCTTTGTTGAGCTATGCACCTACTAAGATCTTGATCATGAATCTGTCACTAATTAAACACAAGATCATTAGTAACTATAACTACATGAGTTGATCATCATCAAAACTAGGGTGAAGGGCCTTTGGGCCAACATATCCTTCCCTCTTCTTTATATTTGAACTTTGGCCCTTATGTATTTGCACATTTGACATTGGTTTTTGCACTTTTACACTGGGCTTAGACTTGGGCTTGGATATGGGCTTTTGGGCTTCATTAAGCTTTATTTCTTATAAAATAAGAACTCGAGGCCTGCACACAATAAATCACAAATATTAATAAATGTGCAGATTAAATGAATAAATATGAAAATGTGATGGTAAATGTTATGATAAAAAATGCATTTTTCACTACCAATCACACCCCCACACTTATCTTTTTGCTCGTCCTCGAGTAAAAACAAAGAAAAAGAAATTAATCTAACCTAACTCACTTTCGTAGGAATCACGGTTGCACTTAGCACGTGCAACAAGCCGTTAAACTCTAGGTTACCCTAGAGGACGAGTGTTGTCTCGTGAGGGTTTTCAGCGGATTGCACCACAAAATCCATAAAAAGGAAAATATTTGAATTATTATTGAAGAGACTAAGTAGTTTATAAGTTTTAGGATCCTCATTTTTATTCATTCTTTAAACTTAGTCTTAATAAAGTTAATTGTTTTCCATTTTAGGTAAGAATTAAAATTGAATTTCTAATATAGTCTTTTTCGTTACCAAAATCATATGCATCCTTAGAATTTATACTAGGAATTCCTTAACTTGGACTCTCATGCCTCTATATATATATTTTTTTCTTTTTTTTATTTTTTTTGTTTTAATATGTATAACGCATCTAATTTTCTTTCGTATAAGCATTAAGGCTTCTTGAGGCCCTCATACCTAACTAATTGACTATTAGATGTGTTAATACATATATAAGTAATTTTTCCTTATTTCCTTAGGCTTTCTAATCCACCCATGTAACGAACTTAAAGTCGATGACTCCCAAACCGGTTGGCTTTAGGGCACCAGGTGAAAACACCCCGCGGACTCAAAATCGAGTGAACTAGGCCCCAAACTAAGGACTTTATTTTATTTACTCACCTTTAGGCATGAATACTTATGCTTCTTGAGGCACATGTATCAGCTTAATTGGTGATTATTTTTTCTTTTTTTTTCTTTTTTTTTATGAGGCACAAGGTCTTTGTCTTAGAGTCCTAGATATGCATTTGGTATGCACATTTCATTAAGGTAAAAATTAAGACTAACTACTTGTTCAATTTCTCCTCCTATACTTAAAAATTCAACAATTTATTTATTTTGACCAAGTTTTTAGAAATCCTAATCATGATTTTTCCTAATCCTTAAAACTAACTTAGGTTTCTTTCAAAAAAATAAGTCAAAATACTGTCCTTTTTATAACATTTTTTTTTAATTTTAAAAATTTTTTTTTATTAGCAAATTTTGTTAGTGTCTACTTATGTTAGTATGTTAGTAAAGCCCACCCCCACACTTATCTCATGCATTGTCCTCAATGTATGAATGAATGCATATATGCATGAAACAGAACAAGGGAAGGCGAAAATTACCTTAGGGTGGTGGTTCCGGAGGTGGTCTAATTGGTCCACGAAATGCGGCCCAATCAAGATGACAGATAATTTGGTGGAACCCACCAGAAACTTTCCTTACATAACCCACTAAAATATATGTATAATCATTTTTTTTAGAATTTCCACCCATCAAATTTCCAAATTTCATAATAAATTTCAGAGTTAATTGTCTCAACCTCCTTGTCCCAAAATGGAGTATGAAAAGATGGAATTATTGACTTGGACATTATAGGTACGGGAACGAATACCGACTCGAGGAAGATGCTCAAATCAAGTAAGGGCTCAGGAGTCGGGCTAGATTCAAGAATTGAGTCCAAGTCAAGAAATTGAAACTCAAGTCCACAATCTTCTTCCCACAATGGAATGTGACCTAATATGGGTAATATCTCTTTACTTCCAATATTAAGGAATTCTAGCTCATCGCCATACAATTCTTCAAAACTAAGGTCAACATCTTCCGTCAGAATTGTACAATCAGTTTCAGAAGTAAAGAGATTGTGAGAATCTAGGTCGCATATCTCATTGTGTTCAATGTAATAAAAGAACTTGCCAATTTATCCATAGGATTTTCAAAATTGCACAATTGTCAAGTTCAATATGATCATCTAAAATGGGTGATTCAATTTCATTATGAATTGGAATAGGATCTAATGTCGACTTGGAAAAGTGAAATCAGGTGGAGACACTGGAGTCATTATTGGATCAGGAAATAAAATTGAATCATCGAGTGAAGATCATGATCATATTCATGCTCAAGTTCTATTTCAGGAAAGGAGAAACTTGCCATATTATCAAGAATTGGAGTTTCGGCAAGTTCACATGATGGCACTGAATTAGAATCTTGTTGTCCAAAGCAACTTGGTTTGTCGGCTCTAAGAGAGTGGTCAGCAAAAGCAGAAATGGCCGAACGGTGAGAACGTAATGATTGAACCATCAGATCGATGTCACGATCACGGGCTAATCTAGCCTGAGTCATGGCTGCAAGCATTCCTTCATAGTCGATAGGTGCATCATGCTGTGATTGGACTTGAAAAAAGGAAGTGTAATCATGATGAAGTTGTGAGTTGGTGGACTCACGCATTATCATGTCTGCGATAGATGGTAATTGTTGCTTGGACTCATGCATACTTATCATTTCCCCGATAGATGGCAATCTATTCTGAATGGGGGATCAGAGTATGAATCATTGAAAGAATGTGGACTAGATGGATATGAAGGACAATTTGGTTGAGAATTAGACTCGGGGGACTCGAAACCCATGAACTCTGTGACGAGTTGAAATTATTATGGAAATTATAGTCATAAGATGGAGGGTGTGGGCTATATTCATTCGGATAAGACCATTCCGACACACTAGATTGGTCAAAGTTATGATATGCTGGGTTGGTAATATCCGAATAATAGTTAGGTGTGTAATATGGATTAAAATTGGAATTATTATTATATGCCATATCACACCAACACAAACACAACAAACAAAAAAAAATTCTAACCTAAGTTAGGGTAGACCTATGACCTAGACGACTCCTAACTGGTTAGACCGTCCACAGGAGGTTGGGTGCAGACTTTGACTACAAGTTAATCAGCCAGGTCAGGGCAAGAGTGGTGGAGTTTTCCGTCAAAGACGTTCCTTAATTAAATAACCACCAATCTTCGGGCTTTCGGCCCTCAATCCCTTTCCTAGACACTGATTTGACAAGAGTCAACTTCCAGCACTGTTCCCCCTTAGGATAATCTCCTATTGAGTCCGAGATGTCCCTAGGGCCAACGTCTACTAATTTTTATGTTAGGCTTGGGTTAGTGAGTGCTTGGGATATGATTTTTGGGCTAAGGAAGGGTGATGAAATCCCCACCTTATTTTGTTAATGGGTTATGCCCTTAAGATGAATTAGTGCAAGTGTACAAGATAAGTAGATAAGATTCACTCAAAGCAGAAAATCAACCAAGAGATGAGTCCTATTCTACATGCAATGCGTACGTACCTTGCTTCTCCAGCACTCTTCAACAGTAAAAATAAAGGAATTGAAAAGACACGTGCCTAATATGCAAACGTCTAATCAATTTTATCTTTAACAACAAATAATTTACTGTTGAATTAATTAGCAGTATACAGGTTTATCACAGAACAAACCCAACAGAGCAGAAAATAGTATTTGCAATTTGCAGAACCCTGCAAAAAGATCAATCAGTAGTTCTCTACTGTTGCCGCGTGTTCGCGGCTCTGGCTGCGGATCCGCGGCAAAACAGTAGGTCTGGTGCTCTGCCTTCGAGGGCAGAGACACAGAATAGCAATATGTCCACTGCTGCTGCTATGTTTCTGTTTCTGTTCTCCAAACCTGCAAACAGAAAAGAATAAAGAATTAGTTAAAAATTAAATTTTTGTTTAGAGATAAACTTACCGTCCCTCCCCGGCAACGGTGCCAATTTGTTGATCGAGTTTTACCTGCACGCAAAAATAAAATATTAGATTAAGAATTAAAGGTGTGCGAGGTTCTCAATACTAATCCGCTGTAGCAAGGCTATGCGGGTCGTGATCCTCAGGGAGGGACTAGCGATGGAAGCGTTTGTAAGTTATCCCTAAAAATTTATCTTTTTTAATTACGATATTTACAATGAAAAGTGGTATTTACAATGAGTTTGGGGAAGAATATGAAAAGATGTGGATGGTGATCTAAACTAGAGAAGGAAAGAAAGAAAAACTTATAACACGTACAAACCTCTTCAGCCTGCTTACCTTTGATCCGTGCGATGATTTACCTTTTCTTGGAAGACTTGCAAGTATGGCGTATAGGATGTTGATCGCCATAAGCCATCAAGGGTTCTTCTTTGGCTAGGCAGTCTCAATGCAATTGGGTCTCATTATTCACGAGACATTAGAGAAAAACAATGGAAGAAAAACAGGAACAGAGAAATACAAGAATAAAACACGAAGAAATAAACAAGAATAATAAAAAAAACAAACCTCAAGCAGATTTCATTAACAATAGAAGAAGAGTTGGCTTACACCGCTGTCACCTCAGTACAAGCATGGACTCCTTCCTCCATGAAAGCTTCCTCTACTCTCAGTTACAGATTTTACAAAAGAAAACGAACATAAAATCTAACCTAGAAGAAAGAAGAAAAACCTAAACCCTAGCTTTTGGCCCTTGGCTCTTCGCTGGACGCTTTCTGTGTTGCATCTGCAGGGGTATTTATAGGAGTTGGAAGATGTAGAGTCCTAGTACAACTCTCCCAAAAAATCTTATCTCCAGACTTGTGGCACTTATCCATAGAAGTTCAAATCAAATCTGTCCTGCAATTTATTATCCAGTTGATCTCCGAAATTGGCTTACCTACGGACTGAATTGGAAAGTTTGATCAACATAAGAGTTGTAGGGCTTCAAGTCTTCTTTCTGGAGCATTTTGAATCATCGGATTTGCATATCTGTAGAAAAAGTTATGATCTGATACTAAACATGTACAGTCTGAATCCGAATTTATCTTTAAACTCTTTCCTGCAAGCATTTAGGGTTGAATAGAAGTCTATCCTTCCTCTTCTTTATATTTGCAACTTTGGCCCTTATGTATTTGCACATTTGACATTTGATTTTTGCACTTTTACACCTGGGCTTAGACTTGGGCTTGGATATGGGCTTTTGGGCTTCATTAAGCTTTATTTCTTATAAAAATAAGAACTTGAGGCCTGCACACAATAAATCACAAAATATTAATAAATGTGCAGAATTAAATGAATAAATATGAAAATGTGATGGTAAATGTTATGATAAAAATGCATTTTTCACTAATCACTCTCCCAATATGAGATGCACTTTTTACCACAAAAGGCCATTAAGGGACAAGCAATGGCGGATTTTCTAGCTGAGCTCCCAGATCCGAGGGCAGCCAAAGTCTACGAAGATTTCCCAGATGAAGTTGCTGAAGTCTGCCTGACTCAGACATCGTTCGAAAGTCAAGTATGGCAACTTTTCTTCGACGGTGCATCAAGAACAAGCCCAAAGGGACACGTAGTAGCGGGGGTAGGAGTAGTACTCGTATCCCACAAAATTATGTGATTCCCCGAGCTGTCTCATTACTGAGCCTTGTTCCAATAATGTGCGGAGTACAACGCTCTTTTGATTGGGATGCAATTCGCCGATGAGATTGGCGTTAAAAATCTCGAGGCATACGGCGACTCTAAACTCATCGTCAGCCAAGTTCGCGGGGAGTACGAAGTCAGACATGAGGACCTAGTACCCTACCACAACGCAACTATCCGCATGGCCGAGGGATTTACAAGCTTCTACATCGACCATGTACCGCGCAAGCAAATGCGCACGCGGATGCACTCGCATCCCTCGCGACCTCCTTAGCTCTTCCAGCCGAGCAATGGAGAAGATATTCGTCTACAGCCATGACCTGTATTGCCCGAGAAATGCTCTCGAGGGCTATCAGGAGTCAAAGGGAGATCGTCAAGGCAAAGAAGCACTGGAATTGTCAACCGGTCCAGAGCTTAAAGACTGGCGATTCCCCTACATTGATTTCGTCTTATACGACATTCTCCCTGAAGACACCAAAGAGGCGGCTGCCATTCGAAAGAAAGCCCCCAAATTCTATTATAATGCGATTACGCGAACATTGTATCGTCGATCGCATGACGGGATCTTACTCCGGTGCCTTTCACCAAAAGAAGCCCAAGAGGTATTGAGAGAAGCCCACGACGGTATGTGTGGAGCCCATCAACCTGGCCCAAAACAGGCACATCGACTCCAAAGATTGGGTTACTATTGGCCCAAGATGGTTGCCGACGCCGTCACCTATGCTAAAAGATGCCACGCTTGCCAAGTGCATGGCGATTTCATCCATCAAGCACCAGGGTATCTCCACTCTACAACCTCTACCTAGCCATTTGAAATGTAGGGGATGGATGTGGTTGGCCCTATCAGCCCACCATCATCAAAAGGACATCGGTTTATTTTGGCAATAACCGATTACTTTTCTAAATGGGCCGAAGCCATCCCTTTAAAGGAGGTAAAATCGTCTAACGTGATCAATTCATGAAACATCACGTTATTTACCGTTTCGGTGTACCTCGGCGAATTGTCCATGACAATGGACCTCAGTTCATCAGCCAGGCTTTCCAAAGATTCTGCGCTAAGTTCAGAATCCAGAGTGTGTCCTCAACGGCATACTATCCTACCGCTAACGGCCTCGCAGAAGCTTTCAACAAGACTATTGGCAAGCTTCTCAAGAAATTCATCTCGAAAAGTCAACGAGACTGGGACGACAAGTTGGGTGAATGCTTTTGGGCTTACCGCACACTGTGCGAACCCCGACTAAAGCTACGCCATTTTCTTTGGTATACGGGTGTGAAGCCGTGCTCCCACTGGAAATCCAAATTCCATCTCTACGCGTCGCCCTGACAGCGGAGATGACAACAGAGGAGAGTATCGACAGCGACTCCAGGAACTGGAGGCCTTAGATGATAAACGTCTGCAGGCCCAACAACAAATCGAGCTCTACCAAGCTCGTATTACCAGAGCCTTCAACAAGAAAGTTAAAATGCGAACTTTCAAGAAAGGCGATCTTGTCTTAGCCGTCAGAAGACCCATGGTAATGACGCACAAGACAAAAGGAAAATTCCAACCCAAATGGGAAGGACCATTTGTAGTAGAATCAGTCTACTCAAATGGGTCATATCGTCTCATAACCTCAAATGGCGATACACTCATGATGCCGATCAATGGCAGGTTCCTGAAGAAATACTATCCTTAGATGGTATTCTTCCGCTGATCAAGTTAAAAGTACACCTCTGATCAAAGTAAGAAGAATTTCTTCATTATAACATCCGACGCCCGACGGCTAAGGATAGAGGAAAATGTTGGCTTCTAAGCCCAACATAAGTCTCCGACAACTCATCATGCTGAGGGGAATAGCATGGCTAGCCCACTCAAACGGTAATTGTGTTGGCCCAAGGTTACAATCCCCTTGTTTAGTGTATTTTGATGATTACAAAACATATTAGTTATTTGTACTAATAACAATTGTTGTTTAAGTGTGTTTCAGGTTTATTATCATACTAGAAGTACTCTCACTCAAATACAAGACTTTTGGACTCAAGACAATTCAATTTGGGCTCAAGTTGCAACATTGAAGATCAAGTGAAGATAGCCCACCTTGAAGAATAGCTTTGAAGTCCTTTAGAAGTTTGTAAGTTTAGAATGTTAAAGTTTGAATATAGAAATTTGGCTCTAGGATTTGCACACACACTTGTTTCATGTATTTCCTATGTTTGAAAATAGTTTTTGAAAATGGTTATTTCTAAGTTTTATGCCTTAGTTTATATATACATGTACCAAAGCGTTATATCCTGAAAAACTTTTTTAAAACATGTGTATAAACTATTTTTTGCATAATACTTAGCTATATGTATTTTAAAATATTTATCAAAATTTTTCTAACTCAAAACAGCCCTGTTTTTCAGTGTCAGGCAACATCGGTCGACCGGCCCGGTCGACCGGCGCTATGCCTGGACATGCACTGTTTGTGCATGTCCGTCGGTCGACCGGACCAGTCGACCGACAGAGAGCATTCTGCTCTCGGGAATTTTCGGTCGACCGGAAGAAGAAAACTGTGTTTCCTCCTTTTGGGTCGGTCGACCGGACCGGTCGACCGGGAGCCAACGGCTACTTCCAGCTGGCCTGGCGGTCGACCGGAACGGTCGACCGCCAAGCCTGCAAAATAGCAACGGCTCTTTCCTCTTTGGATTTCTGAAAATCTGTTTTCTTTTTCTATTTTAACAGACTTTTGGAGAGTTGTTGGGGTGCTTTTGCAGGTTGAATTAGGTGAAAAGAAAATGTTTTTAACTTATTTTCAACCCTATAAATAGAGGAGAAGTCTCTCCTTCATACCACTTAGAAAAATTCCTCAAGTTTTGTTGTTTTCAAAAGAGAAAAGAAAATAGTTTGAAGCTTTCAATTCCCACTCTTTCAAGATTGTTTTTCAGTTGTGTTTGATTCTCTATATCACTCTACAACTGAAGTTTTCTCACCACACTTCATAGAGCCAAAAATCCTATACTCATTCTATAGTGAAGTTGTAAATTGAAGTGAGAGTGTTTGTAAAAGATTGAGAAAAAGTGTAGTGATCAAGTTGTGATCACTTTGTTCTTGTAATTCCTTCTTGTGGAGCAACCTCTTCGGTAGAGGTCCTTTGTATTCGGTGGAGCTCGGTGCTCAGTCTTCGGTAGACCAATTGTAAAGGCATCCTCGGTGGATAGTGGAAACCCTTCACGGAGGTGAAGGCGGGGACTAGAGCAAGTGTGCTCGAACCTCGAAACAAATCATCTTGTTTGCGATTGCCTTTGCGTTATTCTTGCTTTACATTTCTCTTGCTTTATATTGTCTTGAATTATTTGCTTGAGAACTAACCCTCTACTTGTGCAATCTTGTCTTGTTTACTTTACTTGCTATACTTGTTGTGTTACATTGTGTGCATCTCATTTCTCATCATCATACTTGGCATTGATCGATCACACCTCAATACAACACGATTGCATTGCGCACCTCTAACCCATATCTAGGGGAATTGGGAGGAAGGAGTTCAGAACCTCGCAAGGGGTATTCGGCTCTTAGTCGTGTTTTGAGAGATCGTTGCATCACTCATTTAATTAAAAGTTTAAAAAGATCATTAGATTAGCATTCACACCTATTCACCCCCCTCTAGGTGTTTTTCAATTGGTATCAGAGCTTGGACTCTAGGATTTGGTTTAACCACCTTAGAGAAGATCCTAATTTGCTAATCATTTCATTCATACTCATTTAGTAAAAATGGCCGATGGAATTAAAACCCCTCCTAAGTTTGATGGACTTAACTTTCCCATATGGAAAGTTAAGATGACCGTGTTTTTGCAATCTCTAGGTAGCCGAGTTGCAAAGGCCGTGACTAAGTCCTTTAGTGTACCCCCCGGTGACGAATCCACTTGGTCCGAAATAGAGACTAAGGAATTCGATGCCAATGCCAAAGCTCACTATGCACTTCTTCAAGCCCTAAATGATGATGACATAGCTAGGGTTATACATTGCAAATCCGCATTTGAGATTTGGTCACACTTGATAGTCACTCATGAGGGGACCTCACAAGTAAAGAAGGCTAAGATTGACCTTCTTCGGTCTCAATATGAAACATTTAGCATGCAAGACAATGAAACCATAGATGATATGGTTACAAGATTTACCAAGATTACTAATGGACTCTCTTCTTTAGGTGAAGATATCAACAATGATCAAAGAGTAAGGAAGATCATCCGGGCTCTTCCTCCTTCATGGGAAGTTAAAGCTACAACCTTGAAGGAACTCAATGACAATGAAGAGATGGAGCTCATAGGTCTCATTGGGAACCTCAAAACCCATGAGATGGAAAGGAAAGCAAGGGAGGACATGGCTCCTACCAAGAAGAAGACCATCGCCTTCAAGAGTCAAGCTACACACTCCGATGAAGATGATGAAGAAGAAGATGATGAGGAGCTCTCACTCCTTGTTAAGAATGTCCGGAGGATGTACAACAAGGCGAAGTACCAAGGTAGAAGGAGATGGCAAGGAGGCAAAGAAGAAAGAAAGATCATATGCTTCAATTGCCAAAAACCGGGACACATTGTGGCGGAGTGTCCGGAAAGGCAAAGCCTTCCACTTCAAAGAAGCCTTACAAGAAGAAGGCTATGAAGGCAACTTGGGATTCGGAGACCGAATCCGAGGAAGAAATAGACACCGCCAACATGTGCTTCATGGCCAATGAAAGCACAAGCAAGGTAACCCCTTCCACTCCTTTTGATGATGAACTCTCCATGGATGAACTAGGAGAAGCTTTTGTTGAGTTATCACAAAATTATGATTTCTTAAAGAAAAAGTATTTAAAAATGAAAAAGGAAAATGAATCTTTAAGTTTTCAAGTTTTTACTCTTACAAAGAAAAGGATGAGTTGGTTTCCACTTTGGCCACTACCAAAAATGATTTTGAAAAATATAAGATCTCTTGCAAAGGTAAGGCCCACTATTGACTCAAATGAAGTTTCTATGCTTAAGGAAAGATTAGATTCATTAAGTGTTGTTTTGAAAGATTGTGAGTTTAACAAGAAGAAAATTGAGGCTATGTTTCCTAAGAAACAAGCCCCAAAGAAAAATGCTCATGCTCATGTTCATATTCATGCTACACAACCTAAACAACATGGCAAAACCCCAAAACATGCTCACACTACACATCATGCTTTCATGTATAGAAAAGTGTACTCATGTTCACATTGTGGGCGGAAAGGACACTTAGCTAATTTTTGTTATGATAGACTAAGTGCATCACATCATAATGTTTGGGTTCGTAACACTAACTTTCAAGGACCCAAGAAAGTTTGGGTACCAAAGTCAACAATTGTTTTAAATGATGTAGGTACTTTCCAAAGCCCAACGACGTAGAGGTTTGTGGTATCTTGATAGTGGTTGCTCAAGGCACATGACTTGGGACATCAACAACTTTGCAACCCTATCAAGATATCATGAAGGTGGCACCGTCACCTTCGGAGATGACGCCAAGGGTAAAATCATCGGTATTGGTAATGTAAAACTTGGCACCTCTCCTTTAATTGAAAATGTAGTTTTAGTTGATGGCCTCAAGCATAATCTCTTGAGTGTTAGTCAACTTTGTGATAAAGGTTTTGATGTTGTTTTTGATAATGTTGCTTGTAAAGTTATTGATAGAATTTCTAATGTTTGTGTATTTTCCGGTTTTCGTGAAAGTAATGTTTATATGATTGATATGTTGAATATGTCTTGTAATATTACTTGCTTGAAAGCCCTCGATGATGACTCTTGGTTGTGGCATAGGAGATTAGAGCATATTTCTTTTGATCACATTTCTAGGTAAACACAAGGAAATGGTGAAAGGTATTCCTTGTTTGAATTTTGAAAGGACCAAGTTTGTGACGCATGTCAATTTGGGAAACAAACTAAGTCTTCTTTCAAGTCAATTAAGGATATCATGACATCACGTCCTTTGGAGTTAATCCATATGGATCTATTTGGCCCAACACAAACCAAAAGTCTAAGTGGGAATAGATTTGCTTATGTTTTGGTTGATGATTTTCAAGATTTACTTGGGTTTTCTTTCTTGAACATAAAAGCCAAGCATTTTCATATTTCCAAATTTTTAAGAAAAGAGTTGAAAAAGAAAAAGATGTTTCGATTTTGAGAATAAGAAGTGATAGAGGAGGTGAATTCATTAACCAACCCTTTACCACTTTTTGTGATGAACATGGAATAAAGCATGAACTTTCTTGTCCTAGAACTCCACAACAAAATGGAGTAGTTGAGCGGAAAAATAGAACATTACAAGAGATGGCTAGGACAATGCTAAGTGAATACGGTCTACCACATTATTTGTGGGCCGAGGCCGTTAATACATCATGCTACATATCTAATCGTGTTTTCTTATGTAAAAATACTACAAAAACTTCTTTTGAAATGTACTTTTCTAGAAAACCAAATGTTTCTTATTTCAAAGTTTTTAGATGCAAATGTTTTGTTTTAAATACAAAAGATAATTTGGAAAAATTTGATCCTAAATCTTATGAGGCTATTTTTGTAGGTTACTCAAACACTAGTAAAGCTTATAGAGTTTTCATTAGATCATCTTTGACTATTGAAGAGTCTATTCATGTTAAGTTTGAGGAATCTAACAAGTTTGTTAAGAATGTTGTAGAAATAGATGCTTTGCATGAAGGCTTGGAGAAAGTCACCTTGGAGGATGCTTCTACCATGGGAGACAAGCCAAAGGATGATGATGGAAGTGAAGCCAAAGTGGAAGAGGCCCAAGGAAATGAACATCAAACAAATGAGGTGGAGCCTACTCAACCACTACTTAAGGATTGGAGATTCAATCCTCATCATCCCAAGGACCTCGTCATAGGTGAAGTATCAAAAGGGGTAACTACTCGCTCTAAAATTCAAGATTATTGTGGCCACTTTGCTTTTATTTCACACATAGAACCCAAAAATGTGCTCGAAGCCGAGGCCGATTCATATTGGTTGCTAGCCATGCAAGAGGAGCTCAATCAATTTGAGCGCAACCAAGTTTGGCACCTTGTTCCTAGGCCCCACGATAGACCAACAATTGGTACTAAGTGGATCTTTAAGAATAAGTTGGATGAATCGGGTAATGTAGTTAGAAACAAGGCTAGGTTAGTTGCCCAAGGTTACACTCAAATCGAAGGGATCGATTTTGAAGAAACCTTTGCACCCGTAGCACGGCTTGAAGCCATACGGATGACATAGCATTTGCCTCATATAAAGATTTCAAATTATTTCAAATGGATGTTAAAAGTGCTTTTCTAAATGGATTTATTGAAGAGGAGGTGTATGTTGAACAACCCCCCGGGTTTGTTGATCCTACACATCCGGATTTTGTTTTTAAATTAGATAAAGCTCTTTATGGTTTAAAACAAGCCCCTAGGGCTTGGTATGAAAGACTTTCTTCATTTTTGATTTCAAATGGTTTTAAGAAAGGTAAAATTGATACAACTTTGTTTACAAAACATGTAGAAAATGACATTCTTATTGTGCAAATTTATGTAGATGATATTATTTTTGATTCTACTAATGAATCTCTTTGCAAAGCTTTTGAGTAATGCATGAAGGATGAATTTGAAATGTCTATGATGGGGGAGCTCAACTATTTCCTTGGACTCCAAATCAAGCAAAGGAAGGATGGGATCTTCATCAATCAAGCCAAGTACACAAAGGAACTAATCAAAAGGTTTGGGCTTGAAGGATCAAGAGTAAGCAAAACTCCCATGGCAACAACTACAAAGCTTGACAAGGATGAACAAGGTAAAAGTGTAGACATTAAACTTTATAGAAGCATGATTGGTAGCTTGCTTTATTTGACGGCTAGTAGGCCGGATATTATGTTTTCCGTTTGTCTTTGTGCACGTTTTCAATCTTGTCCTAAAGAATCTCACATAATAGCGGTTAAACGCATAATTAGATACCTTAAAGGCACTATTGAAATGGGTTTATGGTATCCTAAAACCGGATTATTTGAAATGAAGAGTTTTTCGGATGCCGACTATGCGGGTTGTAGGGTAGATAGGAAGAGCACAAGTGGAACATGTCAATTCTTAGGGAATTGTCTTGTATCTTGGTCTTCCAAAAAGCAAAATTCGGTAGCCCTATCAACCGCCGAGGCGGAGTATGTTGCGGCCGGAGCTTGTTGTGCACAAGTTCTTTAGATGAAACATACTCTCCTTGACTATGATTTACACTTTGATCATGTTAAAATATTTTGTGATAATACTAGTACTATTCACATGACAAAGAATGCAAATCAACATAGTAAAACTAAACACATTGACATTAGGTATCACTTTCTTAGAGATCATTATGAGAAAGGTGATATTGTTATTGAATATGTTTCTACCGATTTTCAACTTGCCGATATTTTTACTAAACCTCTAGATTATGCTAGATTTTCATTTATTTGTGGTGAGTTGAATGTTTGTATTATAGATTCTTAAAATTAAGATTTTGTTTTAACCCTTTTTGATGTATGACAAAAAGGGGGAGAATAAGTTTGTTGATATTTGGAAAATAAGTGTTTAAATTTAAACTTTCTAAGTTTGATAAAGTTTGATACTATTTGAGTTTCAATTCATGAAGAAAAAGAAAGTTTGTGTTTATTTGAGTTTTTGGACAAAAACTATTGTGTTTGTCAAATGCTTTATGTATGCTTACATAGCTTTTCATATTCATGATAAATACATAGCATTGTATGATAAATACATAGCATTGTTTGAGGGGGAGCTTTCCAAGCTTTTCTTCCTTTATTTGTTTCAATAACTTATATGTTTTGTCATCATCAAAAAGGGGGAGATTGTTGGCCCAAGGTTACAATCACCCTTGTTTAGTGTATTTTGATGATTACAAAACATATTAGTTATTTGTACTAATAACAATTGTTGTTTAAGTGTGTTTCAGTTTATTATCATACTAGAAGTACTCTCACTCAAATACAAGGCTTTTGGACTCAAGACAATTCATTTGGGCTCAAGTTGCAACATTGAAGATCAAGTGAAGATAGCCCACCTTGAAGAATAGCTTTGAAGTCCTTTAGAAGTTTGTAAGTTTAGAATGTTAAAGTTTGAATATAGGAAATTTGGCTCTAGGATTTGCACACACACTTGTTTCATGTATTTCCTATGTTTTGAAAATAGTTTTTGAAAATGGTTATTTCTAAGTTTTATGCCTTAGTTTATATATACATGTACCAAAGCGTTATATCCTGAAAAACTTTTTTAAAACATGTGTATAAACTATTTTTGCATAATACTTAGCTATATGTATTTTTAAAATATTTATCAAAATTTTTCTAACTCAAAACAGCCCTGTTTTTCAGTGTCAGGCAACATCGGTCGACCGGCCCGGTCGACCGGCGCTGTGCCTGGACATGCACTGTTTGTGCATGTCCGTCGGTCGACCGGACCAGTCGACCGACAGAGAGCATTCTGCTCTCGGGAATTTTCGGTCGACCGGACCGGTCGACCGGAAGAAGGAAACTGTGTTTCCTCCTTTTGGGTCGGTCGACCGGACCGGTCGACCGGGAGCCAATGGCTACTTCCAGCTGGCCTGGCGGTCGACCGGACCGGTCGACCGCCAAGCCTGCAAAATAGCAACGGCTCTTTCCTCTTTGGGATTTTCTGAAAATCTGTTTCTTTTTCTGTTTTAACAGACTTTTGGAGAGTTGTTGGGGTGCTTTTGCAGGTTGAATTAGGTGAAAAGAAAATGTTTTTAACTTATTTTCAACCCTATAAATAGAGGAGAAGTCTCTCCTTCATACCACTTAGAAAATTCCTCAAGTTTTGTTGTTTTCAAAAGAGAAAAGAAAAATAGTTTGAAGCTTTCAATTCCCACTCTTTCAAGATTGTTTTTCAATTGTGTTTGATTCTCTATATCACTCTACAACTGAAGTTTTCTCACCACACTTCATAGAGCCAAAAATCCTATACTCATTCTATAGTGAAGTTGTAAATTGAAGTGAGAGTGTTTGTAAAAGATTGAGAAAAAGTGTAGTGATCAAGTTGTGATCACTTTGTTCTTGTAATTCCTTCTTGTGGAGCAACCTCTTCGGTAGAGGTCCTTTGTATTCGGTGGAGCTCGGTGCTCGGTCTTCGGTAGACCAATTGTAAAGGCATCCTCGTGGATAGTGGAAACCCTTCACGGAGGTGAAGGCGGGGACTAGAGCAAGTGTGCTCGAACCTCGAAACAAATCATCTTGTTTGCGATTGCCTTTGCGTTATTCTTGCTTTACATTTCTCTTGCTTTATATTGTCTTGAATTATTTGCTTGAGAACTAACCCTCTACTTGTGCAATCTTGTCTTTTTACTTTACTTGCTATACTTGTTGTGTTACATTGTGTGCATCTCATTTCTCATCATCATACTTGGCATTGATCGATCACACCTCAATACAACACGATTGCATTGCGCACCTCTAACCCATATCTAGGGGAATTGGGAGGAAGGAGTTCAGAACCTCGCAAGGGGTATTCGGCTCTTAGTCGTGTTTTGAGAGATCGTTGCATCACTCATTTAATTAAAAGTTTAAAAAGATCATTAGATTAGCATTCACACCTATTCACCCCCCCTCTAGGTGTTTTTCAAATGGTAAAGGCACCTCAAATCCGTTAATAGCTGAGGGTTTGCTAAAATCCTAAGTGGACTTGGCTCCACTCTTTCCTCCAAATCCCTTACCAATTCTCATCCACAGAATGGTAGGTCTACAAAATACAACCATTACTAAGTTAACACTATATCTCTGGTAATGGAAAGTTTTCAATATTCCTTGTCGAGTACAAATTTTGTTTGTCAACTCTACACGGAGTACCAAACTTTCAAATTTGCCAAGTTAACACCATACCTCTGGCACTTCAAATTTTCACTTGTCAATTCTCACAAATAGAATGACAGGTCCTCAAATTGCTCTTATCATGAGTCAATCTTTGTCAAGTTAATACTACACCTCTGACAAATTACTGTTAAAGTTTAACACCACACCTCTAAACAATAATCGGGTTTCTGTCAGGTTTAATATTACACCTCTGACAGTCACTTTTCTTCAGACGTCTGATTATTACACATATTTGCATATTTTACCGCTTCCATACCATGCATATTGCAAATAAAAACATAATTTTTAATCCTTTTCTCTCTATTTTTGCAGGTCCACATCTGAAATGAGAAAAGGCCCAAAATCTCTTTAATTAGCAATAATTAAAGGGAATTAATTCAAAGCCCAAAAGAGAACCCAAGTTTGAGCCCAGGATCTGGAGAATTCTACGCGCCAACTCAAGATTCCAGAAGGTCCACGTGGCTAACAACTTCGTAACAAACTCACAACAGAAAGCTGTTAGCCAACGGCTTCCAAACGGCCGCGCCTTGCCCCGCGCGCGCGGCAGTTACAGGGCCGTTGGGCGCCAGATTTTGCCAACTGTTTTGGGTTCTAGATCCTTCTCTCTGAGCCTATAAATACAGCACCAGGGCCTGCACAAACGAGAGGAGAGAGAGATTAAGAAAAAGCTTATATTTTGTGAGAGAGTGTTGGTATTCTCTTAGGTTTTTAGCTCTCCCTCTTCTTCCTCCTAGAGATTTTGTTAAAGAGAGAAAAGAGAGTGTTTTTGAGAGCTTGTAAGCAAGGAGGTGACATCACTTGTAAGCAAGGATTAATCAAGGCTTCATTTTTCTCTTTACAACCTCTAGTAATTTGCTTTACTTTGCTTTCTTTTCTTGCTTTACTTCTATTGCATTTCTATTTTCATCATGAATTGTTGTTTAGTTTCTTTTGTAATGGATAGCTAAATTTCTCTTACATGGCTAGCTAACAACTCTCATTGCTAACTTCTAACTCTTTGGGTGATTGCTAAATTCTATACTTGCTTTGTTAAGTCTCTTTTGCTTCCCAATGAAGTAGAGTTGCTTTCATTTGGGAAATGCTTGTTTATACTCCATATGATTCATGTGTGCCTCATTTAGAGCCTTGTCTAGAACAAGTGCCTTGATGGAATATGGAGATGGATCACCAAACATATGCTATTTGTAGAACAACTTCTTTACTTCAAGCTAATTTGTTGTTATGCCTTGAATGACTAATGAATGTTGTATCTTCTTCCTTAGCATCCCTTGAGTACCACTCCTTGAAGTCCACCATAGAAAATCTATCTCGGGAGCCAATGAATCAATATGAGGCTACAAGCTAAGACCAAGAAGAACACTCATCTTCAAAACGGGAAAAATACTTGACCAAACAAGCAAGTCATCTCTATTGCCAATGAATCAACATGAGGCAATCATGCATCACCCTTGAGCTTAGTAAGTTAGCAAAGTAGTAAAGTTAGCTAGCCATGGCTTTTATCATCTAAAGTTTTCTAAACATTTTCTTTACTAGCTTTCTCTCTTAGCAATACACTTTTCCAAAGTTCTTTTGATTTCCTTTCCATCATGCACAAATCCACCAATTCTTTCATTTTCTTTTCCATGTTTTTTGCATTTGTTTAAAAACAAAGAAGAATCTTCGTTTTCTTTTCTTCACTACGAACCGTAACGCTTCCAACGCGAGCTCTCCTCGAGGATCGACCCGGTATAGCCCATGCTATAACGGAGATTGGAAAGGATACATTAATCATATAAATACATTGTGGAGTGATCAAAGCACTTGAGGTTGATTCTAAACCTTCTCTCTTTCATTTAATATCTGTGCAAATACTTCACACAAAATCACACTATCTTTTCCTAATCAACTTCCATATCGAAGCCCGAAGGTGCTGGTTACTTAATTAAGGAACGTCTCTGACGGAAAACCTCCCACCAACCTTGCCCTTCCCTGGCTGATTTGCTTATAGTCAAAGTCTACACTAAACCTCCTGTGGACGATCTAAACAGTTAGGAGTCGTCTAGGTCCAGGATCCCTAGATAAGCTTGGATTGATTTTTCTTTTTCTTGTTTGTTATTTTTCACTTTCTTTCGCTTGTGTGATCGGTGCACGTTGATTGTGTATGCAACAGTGGTTTCGGGACCCAGATTCTGCTAGGCTTGTGAGAATTTCTACACTAGCACATACACCACCACTCGACACAGTCCCAATCATGACCAACAACGTTTCGTTGCAAGACAAGTTCTACCCAATTCGCACCTCACTTCCATCT
The DNA here is from genome assembly GCA_038442645.1 of Agave tequilana. Taxonomy (NCBI): domain Eukaryota; kingdom Viridiplantae; phylum Streptophyta; class Magnoliopsida; order Asparagales; family Asparagaceae; genus Agave; species Agave tequilana. The sequence continues at coordinate 24,728 of JAVJIF010012348.1, forward strand.
TGCATTCTCCTCCCAAACACCAATGGAAATAACTTTGAGTTAAAGCCACAGTTCATAAACACCCTTCCACGATTCCATGGCCTAGAATCTGAAGATGCTTACTTCTTCATTCGAGAGTTTGAAGAAGTATGCTTAATGATGAGAATCTCCCAGTTGACCGAGGATGCTGTTAGACTTAGGTTCATCCCTTTCGCACTTAAGGATATCGCTAAGAAGTGGCTTTACAATCTCCCTGTCAGCTCAATTTCTTCATGGGATGATTTCGTTAAGGTCTTTCTTAAAAAGTTTCATCCTATCCATAAGACAGCCCTCATGAGAAAAATATAATGCAATTCAAGCAAGAAGCCAATGAACCATTCTGGAAGTACTTCGAGCGCTTCAAAGACCTAATAGCCCTATGTCCCCATCACGGCATAGAGAAATGGCGTCAATGCCAGATTATCTATGATGGACTCGATTATCAGACTAAAACGCTCCTTGAAACCATGTGCCAAGGAGAATTTTTAAAGAAGGATGAAGATCAGGGTTGGGATCTATTTGAAGCTTTAGCCGAAAAGACAATCCAGTGGGAATCATGTCCTGAGAAACCCACACCCACAACTTCCAGAACCGGTTTACACTCCATAGAGTCATCGATAGCTGCAGAAGCTAAGATAACACAACTCATGAAGAGGATAGAATTGCTTGAGTCTAGGGAGAATTTTGCTGTAAACCAAGTCAGCCCATCCCCTGTGGCCAGTCCATCACCTATGGTCAACCCGGGTTGTACCTATTGCCATGATCTGAATCACGTGTTCGAAGAGTGTCCAGTTTACCATTCTCAAAATTTTCAGGAGAACTCGAATGCTGCATATACCAGACCCAATTACAACCCATACTCCAAAACTTACAATCCGGGATGGCGAAACCATCCAAATTTTTCTTGGAGTCAGTCTGGTCCTGAGCAGTATCGGCCATCATTTCCACAACATCATCCTGCTCAGTCACATCAACCTAATTTTCACACATACCAGAATCCACAACAATTCCAGCCGTATCCAAATCCACCACATTACCCGTCAAACTTCCAGCCCCAGTATCAGCATCATCCACCACAAAATCCTTCAGATAAGAAAATTTCTGATTTGGAGAAAATGATTGAGACCTTATCCAAGACCCAAGCTGCGATGATGAACAATCAGCAGTAGGACATGAACAAATTGCAAATCCAGATAGGGCAATTAGCTAACTCTCTGAATGAATGACAAAAGGAATGTTACCTAGCCAACCAGTGCCCAATCCAAAACTCATTTTCCCCTGCATGAAGTCGAAGACTTGGGCCCCAGCCAATGCCAAGCTATTCAAGTCCTTAGATCTGGAAAACAAATAGGCAACAAGGTTTCAAATCCACCACCCAAATCTGTGTCAAAGCCAACATCCTCTGTTCCAGTCCAACCCATTCAAGACACTCCTTCTTCAAGTTCACAACCATCCACTTCCCAGTCCAAAGGAAAAGAAAAGGTTGATGAGCAAACATATAAGCCTGTTGTTCCCTTCCCAAATAGGCTAACAAGTCAAAAGATGAATGATCACATGGAGAAGATTAGAGAGATGTTCAACCAAGTCCAAATCAATATCCCTCTTCTAGATGCCATTCAACAAGTCCCATCATACGCCAAGTTTTTAAAAGAAATGTGCACAAAGAAGAGAAAAGCAAACGTTCCTAAAAGGTCTTCCTTGCTTCCAACATAAGTAAGCTGCTCACTGGTCCTATCCCTGTGAAATACAAGGACCCAGGGAGCCCAACCATTTCTTGCATCATTGGACAGACCACCATTAATACTTGACTTGGGCGCTAGCATCAATCTTCTCCCCTTTTCTGTGTATCAGCAGTTAGGGTTAGGCGACCTTCATCCGACCCCAATGACGATACAATTGGCTGACCGCTCTGTGAAGATTCCCAAGGGAGAGATTACAGATGTGTTAATACGGGTCAGGGAATTCATTTATCCCGTAGACTTCATTGTTCTTGAGACACAGTCCGTACATAATCACAGAGCACAGACACCAGTCATTCTTGGATGCCCGTTCCTAGCCACTGCCAATGCGATCATTAACTGTAGGAATGGCTCAATGCGTCTGACCTTTGGAGATATGACAAAAGAGGTGAATATTTTCCATCTAGAAAAGCAACCTAGGGATTTGGACATTGATTCTCTCGAAGTGAACTTGATAGAGGGTTTAACAAGTGAACATGATGAGGAAGTTGAGTATGAATCCGAAGAGGAATTTGAGTTGGAGTCTGATGACTTCAACCTTGATCAGATTGTTGAGTCTACTGTGGAATGGGCTACTAATACCACCCCTATTCTTCCCTTACACCAAGAACAGCCAGTGATAGATCCGATCCCTTCTTCTGAGCTTAAGGTTCTTCCCGACCATCTCAAGTACAAGTACTTGGATGAGAAAGAAACCTTTCCTGTAATCATTGCATCCCATCTCACTGAACAACAAGAAGAGGATCTTCTTACTGTATTAAGGGAAAATCGAGAAGCCATTGGTTGGACCATGGCTGACATCAAGGGATTAGTCCTTCCATAGTTCAGCACCGGATTCATTTGATGGAAGATGCCAAGCCAAAATAAGACCCACAGCGTAGACTTAACCCAATCATGCAGGAAGCCGTTAGATCCGAGATCTTGAAACTATTAGATAACGGGATTATCTATCCCATATCCGATAGTCAGTGGGTAAGTCCAGTTCACGCTGTGCCCAAGAAAGCAGGGTTTACTGTGGTAGAAAATGAGAAGAAAGAGTTGATACAAACACGTCTTCCAACGAAGATTCGAGTTTGTATTGATTACCGAAAGTTGAACACTGCCACACGTAAAGACCATTATCCTCTTCCGTTCATTGACCAAATGCTCGAGAGATTAGCGGGACATGAGTACTACTGTTTCCTGGATGGATATTCAGGATATAATCAAATCCCGATCGCTCCCGAGGATCAAGACAAAACCACCTTCACATGTCCTTTTGGAACGTTTGCATATCGAAGGATGCCCTTCGTCTTTGCAATGCTCCTGCAACGTTTCAACGTTGCATGTTGAGCCTTTCTTCAGACATGGTGGAGAAATTTCTGGAGATTTTCATGGATGATTTTTCCATTTACGGCGATTCCTTTGAACAATGCTTGTACCATTTGAAATTGGTTTTACAACGCTGTATGGAGAAAAACTTGACACTTAACTGGGAAAGTGTCACTTTATGGTCAAGCAAGGAATCATTTTAGGGCACGAAGTTTCACACAAGGGAATTGAGGCTGACAAGTCAAAAGTGGAAGTCATAACTAAGCTCCCTGAGCCAACATGCTTAAAAGACATTAGATCATTTTTAGGGCACGCCGGCTTCTATAGACGATTTATTCAAGGGTTTAGCAATATTGCAAGACCTTTGACAAATCTCTTAGGAAAGGATGTACCCTTTATATTTGATGAAAAATGTCAAAATCTTGGAAAGAGCTTAAGTGTAGACTTGTCTCAGCACCGATCATTTCTGCACCTGATTGGACCAAGCCTTTTGAGATTATGTGTGATGCCTCAGACTTTGCAATTGGCGCTGTTCTAGGGCAGCGTATTGATACTAGGCAACACGTAATCTATTATGCTAGCAGAACCTGAATGAAGCCCAACTCAATTATACAACTACTGAAAAGGAATTTTTAGCGGTTGTCTTTGCGTTGGAAAATTTTCGCCAATATCTGCTAGGGTCTAGGACGATTATTTTCACCGATCACTCCGCCCTAAAGTACTTAATGCAAAAGAAAGATGCTAAGGCAAGACTTATTCGATGGATACTTCTTTTGCAAGAGTTTGATTTGGAGATTAAGGATAAAAAGGGCGTTGAGAATGTGGTAGCTAATCACTTGTCTAGAATCCCAAATGCACCAAAGGAGAGAATACCCATAAATGATGATTTCCCTGACGAGCACATCCACACAATGCATGGAGAGCCCTGGTATGCTGACATAGCAAATTACCTTGCTACCGGGCAAATACCTTCTAATTGGTCAGGTCAGGATAAAAACCGTTTCATGAGTCAAATACGGTTCTTCTTTTGGGATGCACCGTATTTATTCAAATATTGTCCTGACCAGATCATACGAAGGTGTCTTCCTGAGGAGGAACATCAGAGTGTCTTGACATTTTGTCACAAACTAGCTTGCGGTGGACATTTTGGTCCACGGAAAACAGCTGAGAAAGTACTTCAAAGTGGATTTTACTGGCCCACTCTCTTTAAGGATGCATATACCTTTTGCAAGCTATGTGATAGGTGTCAAATGACGGGTCGAATCACACAGAAAGACATGATGCCCCTTACACCCATCTTGGAAGTTGAAATTTTTGACTTGTGGGGCATCGACTTTATGGGACCCTTTCCTCTGTCCTATGGTAACCAATACATTTTGGTAGCCGTAGATTATGTTTCAAAATGGGCTGAAGCAATTCCAACAAGGACAAATGACAACCAAGTTGTCATTAAGTTTTTATGAGACCACATCATCTCTCGCTTCGGAGCCCCCCGTGCTATAATAAGTGACAATGGGAGTCATTTTTACAATAGGGCTTTTGAAGCCCTGATGCGCAAATACTCTATCTCTCACAAATTATCCACGGCATACCATCCTCAGATCAACGGGCAAGTTGAAGTCACGAATAGACAAATAAAACTCATTTTGGAGAAAACCGTTGGACAGAACCGTAAAGATTGGTCCATCAAACTCACTGATGCTTTATGGGCATACAAGACCGCTTACAAAACTGTACTCGGTATGTCTCCATATCGGGTAGTATTTGGAAAACCTTGTCACTTGCCTGTGGAGTTAGAACACCGAGCTATGTGGGCTTTAAAGTAGTTGAACTTGAATTTAGATAAAGCCGGTGCTTTGAGGAAGTTGCAGATATCCGAGCTAGAGGAACTAAGAAATGAAGCATATGACAATGCTCGGATAACAAAACACAGAACCAAGCTCTTTCATGATAATTCCATTCACCGGAAAATTTTTGTCCCAGGACAAAAGGTTCTGTTGTACAACTCCAGACTCCATCTCTTTCCTGGTAAATTGAGAACCAGGTGGTCAGGACCATTCATAGTGCATCAAGTCTTTTCCCACGGTGCTATAGAGATTCTTGATCCTAATAATGGCAACACATTTACTGTAAATGGTCAACGTTTAAAGCTATTCTTTACCACCGATTTCATGTCACAAGAAGTTCATGAATTGGGTCTTTGTGACCCAATTTATTTGTGACCATTCCATCTGTACAGTTTCCCGAATTTCCCTGCATATCATTTTAGGACCACTTTTGTAAATAAACTTTTGTAAATAAACTTTTGTAAATAAAAAAATAAAAAATTAGGAAGTTTTTCACAATTTTTCCTAGGATTTTACATTTTTTTTCTTAGGGTCAAATCCATTTTCCACCTCTTTGCCCTAGGTTTGTAAATACACTTTTAACCTAGGGCTAAATTTGGAATTCTCCTTTTATCTCCCTCCTATAAATACTCTTTTCACTTACCCTTCCTCCCTCAAACGAAAAGTCCCCCTCAGATCTAAATCCTTTCTTCCCGAGCCGCCGCTGAAAATTTTCTGCTTCCTCAGATTTCTCTGATCTGCCTCACTTTGCCGCCGCTCCGCCGCACTTCTGACACATCTGGCGCACCTGAAACTCCCTGGCCGACTGATTTCTTCCTCTGGAGGCAGATCCAGTACCCATTCTTCCAGAATCTGTTCCTGGTGCCTTCTGCACACCTGCCATTTGATTCCCCCCACGATCTCCGGGGGTGGTTTGATCTCTTGTCCCTTGGTTCCTTGCTTTAATTTCACTGTTATATATGGCCCCAAGTTTGTTTGTGGAAAGGGATTTTTCCAAAATTTTGAATGATCAAGGGGGGTATAGGCATATCTTTGTTGATCAATTGCGTGCATGGAATTGGTATTCTTTGGTTTATGATAACAATGAAAATGATGCGTATTATTGTCCTGAACTCGTCACCACATTTTATAATACACTTGATCACGCATCTGTTAATCATAACAAGCACCAATTCGTAGTTCACATGCCATTAGGTGATATCTTTATCACCATTCCACTCATTGCTGAAATCACTGATGTCCCAATTCATCCCTATCACAGTGACCCTTTGCCACTAGTAGACTACATGACCATCATGGGGGTCCGCTGCACAGAGTAGGACCGTGGGCTCAAAGTCAATACTACCTTTAGAAATGTGCATTGCATTGGACGCTGGCTCCAACGCAACATTTTTGGCTTGATCATTCCACAACATTTAACAGACCGGTGTTACAAATAATCCATGATTTAATGACTCGAAGACACACGGTCTGTTTGAATAGGGCCATCTTCAATGCCATACTTAGCAATTCTTCCCGCACTCGGGGTGCCAAGCATTCCCATCCAGTCTTGATTACACGTCTGTGTAGGAATTTCATACCAGACGCTGTTTTTAATTCCTTTGACCGAGTGTATGTTACACCTAAGAGACCCACCAGTTCATATACTTGTTGCTTACACGCCCTCTGGACACCGAGTGCCCAGCCTGAGGATATACCTGTGGAGTCCTCTTCGGAGGAAAGCTTAGAGGAAATAGATGAGCCACAATTCTGGAGGCAGGAACCCCCAACGGAATCACGAGCCTTCATGTCCACAATCTGGAAGGGCATGAAGAAGATCTTTAGGGGGCAAGTTCGTCTGAGGAAGAAGGTAGAGGAGAATTCCTCTCGTTTGGATAGTATGGAGGCCACATTGAGACGATCGCAGTCTGCTGGACCGAGCACCACCGCTGGTCCAAAACGACAAAGGGGATAATCTTTATCCTTTACCTATTTTCATGCATATTCTTATCTTACATACATTGGGGACAATGCATGAGATAGGTATGGGGGGGTAGATGCTAACATAGGATTTTTTATTTTTCTTTTTAGGTTTTTTATTTTTAGGATTTTCACTTTCTTTTTAGGTCTTTTATTTTCTCTTAGATTTTACCTTTCTTATAGATTTTCTATTTTCTTTTAGATTTTACTTTTAGAAAAAAAATTTAAAAAAAAAAAAGAGGAAATTCTTGATCCATGTTTAAAGAATCAAAACTTGAAATTTAGGGATTAAGGAAGCTCTTAACTAAGATTTCTAATTATAAGTCGAAATGAGGAGTTTTGTTAGATTTTTAGGTTAAGTAATAAAGGATTAGAAAAATTACTAGATTTTAACTCTTTCCTTAGGATATATACATTAAACATATTGAAGGATTAATCAAAGACTTTGTGACTTTATTTACATATATATATAATAAAAATAAAAAAATGTAATAAATATATATATAAATAAATAAATAAATACTTAGCCACTAATTAAGCTGGTTAGCCGTGCCTCAAGAAGCATTGCCGATCACGCCTAAAGGTGGTTAAGTCCTTAAATTCCTACGTGGCCTAGTTTACTCGAGTCATCGAACCCGAGGGATATTTTCTCATCTGGTGCCCTAAGACCGTCTGGTTTGGGAGTCATCGGTAAGAGACTCGTTACAAGGGTAAATTAGAAAGCCTAAGGATGCTAAGGAAATGTAAATAAATAAACATTGTAAATATAAAAAAAAATATTATATATATTAGTAAATAAATGAACTTAGTCTAAAGAAAGATCCTTCATATTTATAGATGTATATATCCTAGGATTGATGCAAAATCTGGTTTTTGATCTTTTTCCTAAAAGCTTAACCTAAGTTGAAAACAAACCCCAAATAGACACTTATAAGAAGAATGACAAGTTTAGGGTAACCTGAAACCTATAGCTCAAGTAAGAATCTTTAAAACATGGATAAAAATTTTCACTAACCTTTTTTTTATTTTTCTTTATGGATTTTGTGGGTGTAATCCGCTGAAAACCCTCAGGAGACAACACTCCTCCTCTAGGGTAACCTAGAGGTTTAACGGCTTGTTGCACGTGCTCAGTGCAATCGTGTCACCAACGAAAGTGGTGTAATAAATTAGTTAAGATTTTCTTTTTCTTTCTTTTTGCTCGAGGACGAGCAAAAGCTAGGTATGGGGGTGTGATTGTTACACATATTTGCATATTTTACCGCTTCCATACCATGCATATTGCAAATAAAAACATAATTTTTAATCCTTTTCTCTCTATTTTTGCAGGTCCACATCTGAAATGAGAAAAGGCCCAAAATCTCTTTAATTAGCAACAATTAAAGGGAATTACTTCAAAGCCCAAAAGAGAACCCAAGTTTGAGCCCAGGATCTGGAGAATTCTACGCGCCAACTCAAGATTCCAGAAGGTCCACGTGGCTAACAACTTCGTAACAAACTCACAACAGAAAGCTGTTAGCCAACGGCTTCCAAACGGCCGCGCCTTGCCCCGCGCGCGCGGCAGTTACAGGGCCGTTGGGCGCCAGATTTTGCCAACTGTTTTGGGTTCTGGATCCTTCTCTCTGAGCCTATAAATACAGCACCAGGGCCTGCACAAACGAGAGGAGAGAGATTAAGGAAAAAGCTTATTTTGTGAGAGAGTGTTGGTATTCTCTTAGGTTTTTAGCTCTCCCTCTTCTTCCTCCTAGAGATTTTGTTAAAGAGAGAAAAGAGAGTGTTTTTGAGAGCTTGTAAGCAAGGAGGTGACATCACTTGTAAGTAAGGATTAATCAAGGCTTCATTCTTCTCTTTACAACCTCTAGTAATTTGCTTTACTTTGCTTTCCTTTCTTGCTTTACTTCTATTGCATTTCTATTTTCATCATGAATTGTTGTTTAGTTTTTTTTGTAATGGATAGCTAAATTTCTCTTACATGGCTAGCTAACAACTCTCATTGCTAACTTCTAACTCTTTGGGTGATTGCTAAATTCTATACTTGCTTTGTTAAGTCTCTTTTGCTTCCCAATGAAGTAGAGTTGCTTTCATTTGGGAAATGCTTGTTTATACTCCATATGATTCATGTGTGCCTAATTTAGAGCCTTATCTAGAACAAGTGCCTTGATGGAACATGGAGATGGATCACCAAACATATGCTATTTGTAGAACAACTTCTTTACTTCAAGCTAATTTGTTGTTATGCCTTGAATGACTAATGAATGTTGTATCTTCTTCCTTAGCATCCCTTGAGTACCACTCCTTGAAGTCCACCATAGAAAATCTATCTCGGGAGCTAATGAATCAATATGAGGCTACAAGCTAAGACCAAGAAGAACACTCATCTTCAAAACAGGAAAAATACTTGACCAAACAAGCAAGTCATCTCTATTGCCAATGAATCAACATGAGGCAATCATGCATCACCCTTGAGCTTAGTAAGTTAGCAAAGTAGTAAAGTTAGCTAGCCATGACTTTTATCATCTAAAGTTTTCTAAACATTTTCTTTACTAGCTTTCTCTCTTAGCAATACACTTTTCCAAAGTTCTTTTGATTTCCTTTCCATCATGCACAAATCCACCAATTCTTTCATTTTCTTTTCCATGCTTTTTGCATTTGTTTAAAAACAAAGAAGAATCTTCATTTTCTTTTCTTCACTACGAACCGTAACGCTTCCAATGTGAGCTCTCCTCGAGGATCGACCCGGTATAGCCCATGCTATAACGGAGATTGGAAAGGATACATTAATCATATAAATACATTGTGGAGTGATCAAAGCACTTGAGGTTGATTCTAAACCTTCTCTCTTTCATTTAATATCTGTGCAAATACTTCACACAAAATCACACTATCTTTTCCTAATCAACTTCCATATCGAAGCTGAAATGGATGATGCTAAGTTAACATTACACCTCTAGTATCAAGTCATTGCTAAGTTAAACAATACACCTATGGCCATGACTTTCCCTCAGACTTCCTTATACAAGTCGAGATGACCAATGCCAAGTTAAACATTACACCTCTAGCATTACCCTCACTGTTAAGTTAAACATTACACCTATGGCAGTGACACTTCTGAGTTAAGTTAATATCACACCTCTGACTCACATCCTTGTCAAGTTAACATTACACTTCTGACAAGACCACTTTCAACCCGTTAAGTTAATATCACACCTCTAACGGTAACAAACTTTTCTAGATTCCCCACGAGTCTAGTCTCACATGTTATTCTCTTCAACAGAATAACAAGTCCACCTAAAAGCATTGTTAGGTTAATACTACACCATCAACAGTGTTTCCATCAAATCCCCAGCTGAGCTCAATCAAGTTAATACCAAACCCTTGATAAAAGTTCACCCTCCCTGGATGTACCAATTCTACTTGTCACTTTCTCTTGTAAAGTGGCAGGTCCACCAAAAATTATTTCATCTCTATCAAGTTAATATTACACCTCTGACAGTATTGTGAGAGTTCCTGAAATAGGATCTTTCCCTACAAAGTTTGACTTATTAAGATTATCATCATAATTTTGACAAAGTCAAAGATTCTTTGCTTCTATGAGTCTAACTGAAGACAAAATGTTCAAAGACAATGAAAGAGGCAAAAAAAAAGTGTCACTTTTATTTATTTCCAGGCATATGAAAGTGATACAAAACGCTCTCTTATACATTAAGATTGAGTGTTACAGTAAAAACGCTCTCTTATACAATAAGATTGAGTGTTATAGTTAAAACGCTCTCTTATACAATAAGATTGAGTGTTACAATTAAGGAGTACAAAGAAGTCCCTCTCTCTCTCTCTCAGAGGCCGTACTCACTCCTTGAAGCCGCATCTGATTCCAAGTGCATGATGTTTGAAAAAGCGCCAAACTGTGGCGACAATTGGAGCCGGTTGCACTATGGTGCATGACGTAAACATCGAAAGAACCCTAACTGACTAAGCTAAAAGCAATGGTGTTCTTGAGGTCCGGTGGCAGCAGAAAGCCCTGCAACCCTTCATTCATGAGCATCTCTTTCCCCAGCAGGCCATCCAGCAGACATGGAGAGTCCTCGATGTCACTTCTGGGGTGAGAGAGGAAGGGGATGCTAACCACCACTATATCCACCGTAACCCCCTCTCCGCCATCCTTACCCTGACCATCTCTTACCAGCAGGCATGACTGGTGCGTCGCATTCAAAGAGATCTTGGCGAGGGTTAAGTCCCCGACAAGGGCCATGACTTCTTCCCTTGTAGACGACGAGGACCATGACTTCTTCCTTGTAGATGAACATCGAACGAGTTCGCCGACCGGAATATTCTTCCAGGGGCCCAGCGAACCTGAAAAAGGACAATCAAGCCTACCTGCAAGGAATAAACAAAGGAATCAGAAAATCTGAAACTTAGTATACTTCAACAAAGAAAACTAAGTGACAGACGCGGCTATTGTCGAAGACTTCAGACGCGGGAATGAGCCCGCGCAGTGAGTCAAAATACCGCGTCAACAGAAGCAGACGCGAATCAAAACTGTGCCACACACAGGATTCAAACGCGGTCTCATTTTGCGCCCCGCCGAAAACACAAGGTGCGAAAGGACTCAGACGCCGAAAATTGCCATCTCCCTGTCGAGGGAACAGGGGTTGCAAAATGCGGGTCTGAAACCTTCAGCCCGAGTTGGAATTCATCCAAGTCAGTGGCCTTAAAACGCGAGCTTCATGAGCAAAGTCAGCGCCAAGTGCCAAAGACTTCTGTACTCGCGTTCAGGGAAGTTTAAGTCGGCGGCGCAAATTCCAGAAGGAATGCATCAACTCAGACTTCATGAGGAAATCCAGATGATGATGCCAAAGTGCAAACTTGGGTGGACTAGAAACATCACGGCAAGTCGGGACGGCATACCAGCAGAGGCCTCTGTCAAGAGTTTAACTCTCTGCATAGAAGCGCGGACATAAAAGGAGTTCAGAGAGATACTTTCTGTTATTGAAATCACTTGACAGTGGTAATCTTCTGAAGAGACCAAACAGAAGCATGAAAGCTCTGGGTCACCTTCATCCATGGAGGCAAACCCCTGGTGAGGGGGAAGGCAGAAACTCTTAGAGCACTCGCTCTCAAAAGAACACAGTATGGACTGTTAAAGGGAGAGAAGGAACCCCTATTTATAGGCAGCCCCTGATAGTTGTCATTAATGGTTCATTAATCAAAACCGTCGGCCTTAATGACCGCACGACCGTCAAAGTCCAATAGGAGTCTGACGCGTGGAACGTTGCTTCGGGAAGCGTCGCAGACGCTGGTCTCAAACCGCCAGCGCCGGTTTTGCATTAAAAGGCATTAACGCCTGAGTCCAATGAGGAACCAACACGTGGAACAGATCATTTAATGAACCGGGAAATCCGCGCGCCAAAAGTGAAATCCCGTCGGTTCCCCAGGCCAACTGGCAGTGCAATCATGACATGGCACGGATTCGCACCCGACGGTCGCGTCTCTTCGATGGACATGCCCCGTCATCACCGCCATAAATGCATTCAAAAAGTCGCGTCTCTCTAAGAAGTTCGCGTCTTTCCAGCCTGGCTGAACATCGCGTCTGCTTTATGGAAGATCAGTCGCGTTTTTCATTTCCAAAAGACGCACCCCATGAAAGTCGTGTCTGTAAAGCAGTACTATCTCTGCTCTTCAAAAAGAACTGGCGTTCAGTCCTTACTTCTGCAGATCAGTTCAACAGTACACTGGCACAAGCAGACGATCGTCCACTCCTGGCTTAAAGCGCGTCCATGACAGACTAAAAGCAATCGGGGAGGTTTAGACTGTGTATCTAGACACTCAACATGATCAACTCTGGTGGCTTCAAAGAGTTCAACAGTACACTCACGAAGACCAACTCCAGATAAGATCAAACCCGGAGCATTAACAGTCCAGTCATAGAGGTGAATTCAGCTAAAATCCAAAGTATTTCGAAATCCGTCCCATTTAACTGCGGAATATCGAAAACTTTGGAGGGGTTCTGTAGGCTGTCTAAAAATCACTAAAAAGACAAGCCATTAAAAAGCAGAGTTTCAAGTTCTAGACGCGAAGGCTCAGCACCAAGGCGCGAGGGTCCAACACCCGCGTCTCAGCATCAAGGCGCGTGGGCTCGACACTCGCGTCTCACCATCAAGGCGCGTGGGCTGGACACCCGCGTCTCAGCACGTGGGCTCGACACCCGCGTCTCAACATCAAGGAGCGTGGGCTCGACACCCGCGTCTCAACATCAAGGCGCGTGGGCTCGACACCCGCGTCTCAACCTCAAGACGCGTGGACTCGAACCCGCGTCTCGCGCCTCGGTTATAACCGCCCTGGTTATTGGGCCAGTCACCGCCCACATAGCGGGGAAGTGGGGAAGTTGGCCCCTCATCGTGGAGCATTTTTAGGGGGCACGTTCACCCCCTAGGACCTCTATAAATAGCCTCGTTTGCTATGAGGTCGGGAGAGGAGAGAAGAGAGGGGATAGACACAAGGGCGATCAGAAAGGCATCTGGCATCAGAAGATCACAGAGAGAGACAGACCGAGACAGGAGAGAGCTCAACTCTTCGTCAAGCTTGCTACGTACAAGCTGCTCTTTGCCTACCTTCTCTTTGAGAGTTTTGGTAGACAGAGTTGTGCTACTCCCTCTACCAGCCAAAGAGAAGATTCCCTGACGAGCCCGAAGGTCATCCGGTCAACGGAGAACAAGATTCACTCTCTACCGCCACACGAAGAACCCAGCCTTAAACAAAGGGAGGATTCAAGACTCAACATCCTCCCTCCCTTGTAACTGGAAGGAAAAAGCAGTTTTGTTGTAATTTTTTCATCTGATTCAAGAAAAATTTTACAGTAAAGACTTCTTTCCCTTTTTCTTTCCGGCGCGTACAACAATCTTCAGCCTACAAACTCATTTTTATCCATTATATATATCCCTATTCAAAACTATTTTGTTAAAAATAGATTTCTCCTCAAAATTCCGTTTTTGTTTTGGCTTTTGACCTGAGCCGGTCGACCGCCAGGGTCGACCGACCCAATGTCAGGTCAAGTCGGTCGGCCGACCCAATCGACCAGAGTTCTGGCAGCAGTGCGTATCAGTGTGCACGTTTCACGGTCGACCCGGACGGTCGACCGAGACATGCCTGACTGCAAGACTTCTGCTCTCTGTATTTTTGGGTCGACCGGGCGGTCGACCGTCAGCCTGCAACGGCTATTTTTTTGAACTAGCGGTCGACCGGGCCGGTCGACCGAGGTAGCCGTTTGAACAGTAACGGCTATTTCCTAAGCTGGTTTATTTTTTGTCCTTTTCTCATTTAAGTGTGTTTAAATGACATGTTTTGGTTTTAATACTTTCTGATTAGCCTTAAATATGTTTTATCTCTAAACCCTAGCCCTCTCCTATAAATAGGGGTGTTTAGGGAGAGATTGGTTACTAGAAAAATTATCAAAATTTCCACAAGTTTAAGGCATTCAAAAGAGCTTTGTTTCTTGGTTTTTGTGCTGAAATTCTCTCTCATTTTCTGAAGTGTTTTCAAGAACTCTCTGATTTCTTTTTCTTTTCTCCTTACACACAAGAGCTTCATTCCTACTCATTGTTCTCTAAGGACCTTTGTAAGGGAAGAGAATTTTTCAAAGAGAGAGTTTGTGGTCTTTTGACTACTCAGAGATTGCTTGTACTTGAGATTGTGGAGTTGGGTACTCCGGTGAATTTGTAACATCTTTGTGATAGTGGAAGTGGTTGGAATCCTTCTGGGGAAGGCGGGAAAGTAGAGCTGGGTGCTCGAACCTCGATAACAATTCTCGGTGTTTGCGTTTGGTTTACTTGCTCTTATTCCTTGCTCTATTTTCATTGCTCTTATTACTAGCTCTCTACATTTATTGCTATATTCACTTGCTTTGTGAGATTGTTGCATCATAAATTTTAAATTGTGCATTGATTAGCATTATCACCTATTCACCCCCCTCTAGGTGATTTTCATTGCCCACATACAGTTGGTCATATCCAAACTGCCGAGCAAACCGACTTGGAACATAGGGCTCCAAGTAGCAGATGTCCCCGCTCCGGTATAATAAATGTGAAGGCCGGACGCTGACCAGCCACTCAAAAACTCCCCGGCTCAGGGACGACTGCCCCTCCCCCGCATCTTTGAACTCTTCCTCATAACCTGCATCCCGAATACGGGAAAAACAGCGAAAGAGACTATAGAGTCATAGCGACGCACTAATTTACGAGCCTCAGCCACGTAAGTCTTCTGCCATGAGCATCCTTCGAATCGATGGAGGAGCGCCATTCGAACACCTTGCGGGGGTCCTCTCCAGCTTCAATCAAAGAAGGACAATGCAGGGCGAACCACGCCATCAAGTAAGTGTACGGTAGACCTATCCTGGGATTAGGGCCGTCGCGAGGCGAAATGGCCCCCTTTCCACGCTTCGTTGCTGGCGGCCTGCAAAAAGCCTCCGTTAATGCACGAAGGCCTCTCTGGATACAGCATACCATGGCCGAAAGAAGACCTAGAGGACAACCATGAACCAAACGAACAGCGGGCAGCAAAACATTCGGATGAATGACGTCACCAGAAGAAGACGGCACCACGCACCTCTTCAGCCAGACTGTCAAGAAGCCAGCCAGCAGTGCCTTCCGGGACATCGGCCGGTGAGCCTGATGATGGAACTCCGAAGGACATCACCCTTCTCAAAGGGACCATCATCTTCCTTGACAACTAGATCCCTTTGGAAGTGCTTTTGCATCCGGTCAAAGATGTCCTCATCAGCAACTCCACAGTGAGCCGCTTCAGGAGTGTTCTCCATATCTGGGAACAAATAATCTCCCTAGCTCTTCAAGCTATAGGAAGTTCCCTTACTGCCCCCATACATACTGGAGCAAATGTATAAGTGGCACATTAACTCCCTGTAGGTCTCAAACAAAGCGGGCTCCTGCTTCTCTAGAAGCGCCAATTCTGCCTCGCACGGGAAGTATTCTTCATATGGAAGAAATCCAAAAGGCAGAGCAGAGACTTCCCACATCTCATGCAAGGCCATACCCAATTCGCCAATAGGGGTGAAGAAAGTCCCTGAAGCTGGGCAATACAACTCAAAGATGGCGTAGAAGCACGCCACGTTCATCTCAATACCGTAGCAGGTCGCCCTGACGGCCTCATAGAGGTTTACCCTCTCCAGATCCTCCTCGAAATGAGCGAGGATGTATACAGTTAAATCCCTCCACCATGCCTTCGGAGGGTAAATCCAGCCTGGAGTCCTGAAGTCAGTGGCTGGGTAGTTCCCATTGACCTTGCAGAATTGGTTGCCAAAGGTCAGAGCCACCGCAGGATTTTCTCCCACTGGGATCTCTCGGGACACATTCCCAGGATGTAGACCCATTATGCAATGAGGAGGCCCCGCTCTTGCATAACCAGGAGACTGAAGCATCAATTTCCCCATGTGGACAGAGTCAGTACTCCGGCTCACTTCCCACGACATCTTCTGAGCCTGCGTCACGCACTGGAAGGAAGACAAAGAAAAATGCCGCTTGTTGGACGGAAGGTAGAACTTCTCACCATCTAACTGAAAAATCAACTGCCCTTCCCCTGCCAGTAGTTGGTGATCAGGATCTGGTGCGGCATCCCCGAACATGAAGTCAGGCTTCCTATAAGTTCGACGGTCAATATCTTCAAGGGGAGCCGTAGTCAAAATACTTCTCGTGGTGTATTGATCACCACCATAAATAAGCGTGTCTCAGACGAGAGAGCTCCGCTCACTAAACAGAGAAGCTTGCCCTTGAAATTGCAGGCTGATATTGCCGTCCAATCCCCTGGCCATCCCAAATAGATTGTTCGAAGGACCAGGAATGTAGTGCACTGCAGAAGCAAAGAAGAATCATGATTAATTCATCAGCCAAGCGAACACAAAGACACAAGTTTCACCAAGGCATAGCTTCGCTCTCTAAACGAAGCCAACAAGGTGACAGCTTCGCCAAAGCTTAGCTTCGCGGTTACAGTCAAGTCCGCATTTTGCAGAGAATGTTCAAGTGTTAGCTTCGCTTCGAAAAGCTTAAGCAGAAGGCGGCACGACCCTGAGGACTAAATTCGTCAAAAGGGCATTATGGTCAAACATTATTATCAATCCCTTGCAGCCGTGATTGAGGGGACAGACCCATATCCTGTTGTTCAACAGGATGAAGACAGTCCAATGGATAGCTTCGCCTAGAAGCTTAAAGAAGAACTCTTCAGTTCTTGAATTCCCGTTCGAGAAAATAAGGGAAATGCAGGGAAATGGATTCCCTAACAATATCAGATCATGCTCGATCCTTCTGGATTCATCCAAAGATAGCCAAACATCGGCTTTAAAAGAGAGACGGCAGTCTTTAATCAAAAAGGGGAGTCCCTTACCGGCAATTGGTCGCTCGATGGCCGGAGAAGGAGAAGGACCCTTCGCTGCAGAAGTTTTCACTTCTTTCCCCGCTCGTCTCTTGGGCGCCATTGAAGAGCTGCGGAAGCTTTCAAACTTTCTAAATGGAGAGGAAAGAGGAAGAAGAAGAGTCAAAGGTCTTTAAAAATTTCAAGTAAAGAGATCTGCTCTTTCTCAGCCCGATCGGGCTTTTATAGGCCAATCAGCGCCTGAAACGATGCCTCGAAAAGGGTACCGGCTGTCGTTTCAAATTAATTTGAAACGCCGCCTAAAGCGCCGTCCCAAGAAGCGTTGCTTCAGTCACTAAGGGTTAACCTCGCCATGAGTCAAAGTGCGGACTTCGCACAAGTTCATCAAGAACTTCGCCAAAAGGGTTGCCTTAGCCCGCTAAAGGCACAGTTCGCCGACATGCCAGTTTCGCGCGAAGCTCATTCAAAAAGGACCCTGTCCTTAACTCTGCACGAAGTTCAGCCCCGTTATAGCCAAATTCTCAATGAAGGCAGGCAAAAATCAAATGAGCAGAAAATGAACCTTCATTGATTTAAAAGCAAAGGTACATTGATACTACATCAAGGTTGTGTTTCATACAACAGATTCAGTTGCTCAACAGGATCATTTGCGCAAAAGGCATAAAAGTGGTTTTATCTGCTTTCAAGACAGACCAACTGGACACGAAAGGCCTTCCTCCTACACAAGGCTGAATCCTTCACATAAGGAGGACAGATGGTGCCACCAGGACAGATGGTGCCACCAGGACAAGGTCAGCGATCTCACAGGTGACGTTCGCTTTCCCGAAGTGGATCATCTCAGATAAGCGACCACCAGCCTCTCCTCAAAAGGGATCATCTCGGATAAGCGACTGCCAACAGCCCCTGGGACACGCATCAGCTGCCCCAGTTTGTTTCTCCTGCTTAAAAGTAAAGCTTCAACCGGGAAGCATAAGGCAACTTATCGGTCTCTTTCATCAAGTCACAAAGTTGGCGAACATAGCTCACTGCAGTGCAAACCGAAAGAAGTTAGCAGTTAAACACAGGAGAAGCTGCAAAGGCACTAAGTCAAATTCTTTAAGGCGAAGCAATCTGCTCCAGTCTAGCATTGGTTTCAGTTACAACAGAGGATAGCCTCGCTTGTACAGCAATGATGGGTTAGCTCAGCAAAACGCCAAGTCCTAGCCTCGCCTATATGGCTAAGCCAGACTGATCCTGGGGGACACAGTCTTAGCCCCACCTATATGGAAAGACTGGCTCAACTTTGAAGAAACTAAGTCCCAAGTTCTGCCTGTGCAGCGGACTTAACATGCAGTGATCCTTCCGTGATCAAGTCAGAATGATAGCTTCGCTGGGAAGCTATGATAAAATCCTTCTCTGCAGCTCAGTCAATTGCAAAATGAAGAACAAGGGAAACTAATCCCTGAAGCAGCTGTTAAAGCTAAATTAAGGGAGATGAACTCCCTAAAAGATCATTGGTGAAGTCGTTGAATGATCAAGACTTACCGATCCTTGGCCGGATAATGACCAGAGTGGGCATTCCCACTACTTCAGAGATCTGAGTATCTCTCTCAACCAAGAGAAGAGGAGAAGAGCAGATCACTTCTCTTCAGAGGACCTCAAGTGTCCTATTTATAGGCCTCATGGCCTGAGCACTGCCGCCTCAAGCGTGGAAGCACGAGCGCATTCAAGGCATTTACTGCGCCTTGAGAAAAGGGACGGTTTCCCTTGGAACCGTGCGAAGGAAGAAAACGTCTCCCTCATAAAGGCATTTATGGCGCCTGAAAAAAGGGAATATCCTCCCTTGGAAACGCGCGAGGGGAGAATATCTCCCTCGATCATTGCGAGAGAAGTCATTCTGATCTCGAAAAAGAAGTAATCCTTCTCGTGATTAACCCACAGCAGTTGGCTTCGGGAAAGCGACAGATGCTCCAGAGCGAACTTATTCCTGGAAGCCCGGATGCGAAGCTACTCAGAGTCGTGAACCTATACAATTCTTCGCCGAATCTACATCCCAAAGCAGGATTGAAAGCGAAGTTGAACTCAACCATCATGGCGATGTTCATACTCCACACACCACCGATCAAAGCAGTTCAAAGTGTTTCGAAGTCTGATCCATTGCAGACTTTCGAAAACTTTGAAGGGGACTTGTTGACACTTAAAAAAGACAAGATTCTTATTGGTCCGAACAATGTCTAAACTTGTTGACATTTACAAAAGACAAGTGACAGACGAGCTGAAACCAGTTCTCACCCATCTCCGAGGGACAAGGAAGTAACTTGGACTCCACTGATCTAGCAAGCAGACAGTGAACCCAGATTGTTTCTAAACAGATCTCAGCAGGTCTAAGGTGCTAGCACTTAGCATCGCATGAGCCCAAAGGGATAGCCTCGCTTAAAAGGCTATTATCATCCAACTTCGCCTTGAAGCCATTCACAGCTCCGCCAGGAGCTAACTTATAGCTTCGCCTGAACTACTGAAGCGCAACTCCGCAGAGAGTTAACTTCGCTTGAAGCCACATGCAACTGCGCAGAAAGAGTATATGGTAGCTTCGCAACAGATGATGTCTAGCTCCGCCGAAAAGCCTCTTTTTGGACTTCGCCAAGAAATTGCCTCCAGCTCCGCTATGAGTTCAAAGCGGGCAGCGCCACTATCGGTCTGCTATGGTCAACCTTTGACCAATCAAATCTCCGGATGAGATCGGATCAATATCAAATCCAATCAAGATCAAATCTGAGATCAAATTTGGCAGTTGATTGCCACAATCTCTTAACTCTCCTAAAACGAGTAAGAAGATCAGGGGAAATCCTCCAACGATATGGAAAGGATCAAAACAGATCAAGAGGATCAACGACTTGCCATTTCTAACTTCGCAGAAGCTGATTCTAGCCTCGCAGCAAGGCTACTTTTCAGATTTTAAACAGATTTGATTCAATCTGTTTCTATATTTTCAAGGGACAATTATACCCCTGCTCTCCCTATAAATAGCCCATCAGGGGTACAAGGACAAGAGGAGAGAGACCTTTTTGAAGACAGAGGACTCCACAAGCAGAGACTTCTTCACGACGCACCGTGCGCACAAGAATTCAGAAACTTTTAGAGAATTACTTCTCTAAATAGGGTGCTGATGCCCTAATACCTTCTTCTCAAGGAATCTCCAGAACCAGGCGAGAAGGAATTCCTAACAGAAGGCGGTTTTGAGAAGTAGCAAGAGGGTTCTACCACCCTCTATTCTCTGATTCCCCGAACCAGGCGAGAAGGGAATCTCATCGCTTGCATCGTCAAAGGGACAAAGTGGTCGCGCACTGACCAGACTCCTATCGGCACACTTCTCCAGAATCTCTGAGGAGATCTACTTGTAATCTTTTTAAGAATACTTGTAATTTAGCTCCTCAAACTCTTTTTATTGTAAGTTTTTCCCTTTGCAAATCAATGGAAAACAGAGACCAATACTCAAATCTTATGGGCTATGCGCTGATTGCCTTCATTTCAAGGTAACATCTTTGCTAAAGACTCAAGGTAAGCTTTTGGTGATAAGAAGGTAAGTAATTGTTTTTTTCTTTCTTTTATTTATGTAATTAAATCACCAACACTACCTCTTCCAAATCTTCTTTCATTCTTTTCCAATTCATTTGTAAATAGTCATTCTCCATTTCTTTTCACCTTCTTCATCTCTCATTTTCTTTCTAACTTTAACATAACTTTCTTTTTCATTTTTCATTTCTTTAAACAAAGAAGAATCTTCGTTTTATTTTTCATAAAGATTTCAATACAAAAACGTAAACGCTTCTATCGCTAAACCCTCCTTGTGGATCACGACCCGCATAGCCACTTACTATAGCGGAAGAATTGAGCACTTGCACATTTTTATTAAAAGTTCTGAAATTTCGTATTTTGTGTGCAGGTTTAGCTTCAATCAAATTTTGGCGCCGTTGCCGGGGAGGGTAACGTTTTTATTGAAATCTGATTTTTATTGAAAAAAAATTTTAGAACTAAAACGAACTTTCTTCTCTGTTGCAGGTTATAGGGCAAGCAAAGCAGGAAAATAAGATTGCAGTAACATATAAGTGGTCTTGGGCCTCTGCTCTAGAAAGCAGAGACCAAGTGCCCTCTGCTTTGCCGCGTTTTCGCGGCCAAAGCCGCGGATACGCGGCAAAAAGGAGTTGACTACTAACGTTATTTTTTGCAGGGCTGCTTGACTTGCAAAATTCTAGTTTTCTGCAATTTGTTTTTTCTTATATACCATCACCAAAAGCCTGCTAATAAACCAACAGTAAAATACTTGTTGACAAAGATAAAAATTTGATTAGACGATTGCATTTTAGGCATGTGTCTTTTCAATTCATTTATTTTTACTGTTGAAGAGTGCTGGAGTAAGGTACGTTCGCATTGCATGTAGAATAGGACTCATCTCTTGGTTGATTTTCATTGCTTTGAGTGAATCTTATTTACATATCTTGTACACTTGCACAAACTTATCTTAAGGGCACTAACCCATAACAAGATAAGGTGGGGATTTAATCACCCTTTCTTAGCCCAAAAATCAGATTCCAAGCACTCACTACCCAATCCTAACTAAAAATAAGTAGACGTTGGCCCTAGGGACATCTCGGACTCAATTAGGAGATTATCCTAAGGGGGAAAGATGTTGGAATTTGACTCCTGCAAAATCAGTGTCGAGGAAAGGATTAAGAGCCAAAAGCCCGAAGGTTGGTGGTTATTTAATTAAGGAACATCTTTGACGGAAAACCTCCCACCAACCTTGCCCTGACCTGGCTGATTAGCTTGTGGTCAAAGTCTGCATTAGACCTCCCGTGGACAGTCTAATCAGTTAGGAGTCGTCTAGGTCATAGGTCTACCCTAACTTAGTTAGAATTTTCTCTTTTTATTTGTTTGCTTATTTGTTTGTTTTTTCTTCTATTGTGTGATATGGCTTATAATAATAATTTTTTCAACTTTAATAATAATCCATATTAAACACTGAGTTCATTTTCGGATATTACCAACCCGGCATATCATGACTTTAACCAACCTAGTGTGCCGGATTGGTCTTATCCGAATCAATATAACCCATGCCCCCAATCTAATAACTATAATTTCCATAATAATTTCAACTCTTCACCGAGTCAGTGGGATTCACCTCCCCGAGCATAATTTTCAACAACTTGTCCCCCTTATCCACCTAGTCCATAATATCCCCAAGAGTCATACTCAGCTCCACCAGTCCAAAATAGAAAACCATCAATTTTGGAAAGGAGTATGCGTGAGTCCAAACAACAATCACAAAATCTGATGGACTCACAATTTCACTACCACTTCCAAGACAACACTTCATCTTTTCATCAAAATAATGAATCCATCAACTATGAAAAGATGCTTGAAGCCATGACTCATGCTCAAAATGCTCGAAATCGTGACATAGATATGATGGTCGAATCTCTACGTTCTCACCGTTTGACCAGTTCTGATGTCACTAACCATTCTGTTAGAGCTGATGAGTCAGGTTGTTTTGGAAATCAAAGTTCCATTTCAGAACAATCATTTGAACTTACCCAAACTCCAAATAATATTGATAGTTTGGCAAGTTATCCCTTGCCTGAAACCGAACTTGAAAATGAATATGATCATGAATCTCAACTTAGTGATTCAATTTTACTTCCTGATTCAATAATGACTCCGGTGTCTTCACCTGATTTCAATCATTTTCCTGAGTCAATATTAAATCCTGTGCCAATTCATAATGAAATTGAATCACTCATTCTTGATGATCATATTGAACTTGACTAATTTTACACTTTTGAAAATCCTATTGACAAATTGGCAAGTTCTTATTTTTTTATATTGAACTCAATGAGATATGTGACCTAGATTCTCAAATCTGTGATCCAGTTTAACTTTCTGAATCAATATTGACTCCTGTTTTGTTACCAAACTTGAGTAATATTTTAGAGTCAGTTTTGATTCCCCCACCTATCATTCCTGAACTTGAATCACCAATATTAAGTCACATTCCATTGTTGGAAAATAAATGTGGACTTGAGTTTCACTTTCTTGACTTGGACCCACTTCCTGAACAAATCTCGACTCCTGAGCCTTTACTTGACTTAAGTCATCTTCCTGAGTCGGTATTAGTTCCTATACTTCCTGAGTCCAAGTCAACCGTTCTATCATTTCATACTCCATTTTGGGATAAGGTGGTTGACAAATTTGACTCCGAAATTAATTATGAATTTTGAAAATTAGATGGGGTCAAATACTTAATAAAAATCCTTCAAGGATACACAATCTTAATGGGTTGTATTAAAGAAAATTCTGGTGGGTTCCTCCGACCCAACGAAAAGTTGATTGGGCCACATTTCGTGGACCAATCAGACCACCACCGGAACCACCACCTTAAGGTAACATTTTCCTTCTCTTTCTTCTTTTTCATGCATCTATGCATTAATTCATACATTGAGGACAATGCATGAGATAGGTGTGGGGGAGGGTCTAACATAACTTAGGTTTTTTCTTTTTATTAAAAAAATTTAACATTTTCTTTACTTTTAAAAAAAACTTTTTGAAAATAGAAACAATATTTTGACATATTTTTTATAAGAAATTAAGTTAATTTTAAGGAATAGGAAAATCCAAATTAGGATTTCTTATACTTGGTCAAAATAAGATTTTTTTAAATTTTTAGGGTTAGGAAGAAAATTTGTCAAAGTAATTTAGTCTTGATCTTTACCTTGATGAAATATGCACACATCATACACTCACACTTAGGATTCAAAAACAAAGATTCTTATGCCTTATAAAAAAATATAAAAAAATAATAAACAAATCTAATTATTGATTAGCTAGGTGCTTTGGCCTAAGCAAGCCTTAGTATTTATGCGAAAGAAAATTAGATAAGTTTAAAAAAAAGATAAACAAATCTAATTATTGATTAGCTAGGTGCTTTGGCCTAAGCAAGCCTTAGTATTTATGCGAAAGATGATTAGATAAGTTTGAGAAAAAATTTCCTCTGATTAAGCTGGGTATTTGTGCCTAATAAAGCATAAGTATTCACGCCTAAAAGTGGTTCATATAATAAAATCCTTAGTTTTGTGGCCTTGTTTGCTCGAGTCCTTAAGTCCTTGGGGTGTTTTCTCACCCGGTGCCCTAAGACCGTCTGGTTTGGGAGTCATCGATTAAAGGCTCGCTACATGGGCAGATTAGAAAGCCTAATAGAACTAAGAATACCACAATATATATAATATAAATAAATAAGGCATAAGAGTTAGAGTTAATAAACGCTGAGTCAAAATTTTCACAATCACAAGGTGCATATGACTTAGGGTAAAGTAATAGACTAGATGAGAGTACAATTTGACTCCTTACTTTAATTGATAACAAATTTTTGAATAGAGACTAAGTTTAGGAATGAAAAATTCAGTTTTCCTATAACTTATAGATTGCTTAAATCTTACAATTATATTTCAAATATTTTTTTTCTTTCAAAATGCTTTTCAAATACTAACTCTTTATTTCCCTTTCTTTATGGATTTTGTGGGTGTAATCCGCTGAAAACCCTCACGAGACAAAACTCGTCTTCTAGGGGAAACCTAGAGGTTTAACGGCTTGTTGCACATGCTCAGTGCAATCGCGTGACCTGTGAAAGTGGTCTAATAATCCTTAGTATAGTTTAGTTGTTTTGCTCGAGGACGAGCAAAAGATAGGAATGGGGGTGTGATTGGTCGCTAATGTTGCATATTTAATATCATATTTCCATACTTATTATGGAATAAAACTTTGCATTGTCTTAATTAATTGCTTAATTTATTTGCACGCCCATTATTTAAGGAGATGAAGAGAAATGAGCCCAAAGCCTACCAAAATTCTAAATTAAATCAGAGTTAATTCGCACTCAGTAAATCAGGGCAAAATCAAGAGGTTGAAACCCGATTGAGAAGAATCCTCTCAGAATCGATCGATTAAAGCCAAGAATCCAAGGCCATTTCGTCACACTCCGGGACTCAAACTGAAAATCCAACAAAGGATAAAGTCAGAAGGAAACACCAGAATGACCCACCAACAGGGTGTGGCCATCTGGCCACACCCTGGCCGTGAAAACGCGGCAAAAGCCGTATTTTCGCGGCAAGGTTGGGGAGTTAGGGGGAGCGTTTGCTCTCCCGATCTCCCGGGATCCTGATGGTTAGGGTTTTGCCTATAAAAGGCCAGTCTTTGTGCTGAAAATGGACGACCATGCAGAGATAGGATTTAGACTATTTTTTCATTTCTTAGTCTAGTTTTTGTTTTTCTTTTTCATGTAATTTTAGTTTTCATTTATGTAAATAAGAGGAGATCAGACTTTCATCGAAGAACAAGAATGAAGCTTGAGCTGGAGTGACACCGGTGTAAGATTTATTTCTTTTCTTTGATTGTTATGAAATCGAATCGATGATTCTTTCTTTGTATGTACTTTCTTTTAGTCTTTTTCTTCTTCTTCTTCTTTTCTACTTCACTTTTCTTTTTGGTACAATTCTCTTCTAAGTGAGTCTAAAAGTATCGAAAGAGCCTTACCTTTGCGAGTGCCACCGATAGCTCATGACGATGGAATGGAGTCTCTCTCTGTATCATTTCATTCTTGAAGTAGTCTTGATGATGTAATGTGGAAGAGACCAATACTCAAATCTTATGGGCTATGCGCTGATTGCCTCCATTTCAAGGTAACATCTTTGCTAAAGACTCAAGGTAAACTTTTGGTGAAAAGAAGGTAAGTAATTGTTTTTATTTCTTTTCTTTTATTTCTGTAAATTAAATCACCAACACTACCTCTTCCAAATCTTCTTTCATTCTTTTCCAATTCATTTGTAAATAGTCATTCTCCATTTCTTTCTACCTTCTTCATCTCTCATTTTCTTTCTAACTTTAACATAACTTTCTTTTTCATTTTTCATTTCTTTAAACAAAGAAGAATCTTCGTTTTATTTTTATAAAGATTTCAATACAAAAACGTAAACGCTTCTATCGCTAAACCTCCTTGTGGATCACGACCCCATAGCCACTTGCTATAGCGGAAGAATTGAGCACTTGCACATTTTTATTAAAAGTTCTGAAATTTCGTATTTTGTGTGCAGGTTTAGCTTCAATCATTCGCCTTTCCACTGCACTGACAGTTTTTGTGTCAATCCCTCTTTTCTTTCCACTTGCTGATTCTCATGCCTGAGGGTTTTACGCTGGCACCACATCGGTACTCCTAACGTGAAAGGTGTCCTTTCTATGTGTGCTTAGGTAGGTCAGATCAGGGAACGTCCAATCGCTTGTGGCAAAAATTCATCACCACAAGCTGGTGTGATTTTTCCCACTAGATTCTAGTGCTTTCAATGAGAGCTTGAGTTTACACTTGAAGTCTCCCTCCCTTCCAAGCAAACCTACCTCAAAAAAATCTCTCTTGTGTCGATAGCCTTTAAAAAGTAGACGATCATCCACAATGATGCCCCTTCCAAGGCAGGTTCAATAGCACCGCCGGGGCATGGTCCCCCCGCCTGTTGTCTATCGACAACATACCACCAAGGACATTGGCTCCTCCTTGTCTCAGGGAGCAGCCGCCAACATCTGAGTAATGCCGCTACATGAAGGCCAGATCCTTCAGATGCTCACTGACATGAAGGAACAGATGAAAGAGTAACAAGCCCAGTCAGATCGTGATCGAGAGTAAGCGGCCCTTGACCGCGAGAGAGCCTCCTATGAGCAAGAGACACTGAAATAACATACGGCCAGCTTTAGGCACAGATCGCCATACTCTAGAGAACCCAGGGATAGATGTAACCAGAGAACCGACCTAGAGTCAAAACAACCAACCATCGATGCAGTCAAAAAGTGAACCTGGAATCGGTGGATCTCTCGACCTCTGAGTCTTTGACGAACTGATCTAGAGACGGATCACGAAAGTCAGACTGCAAGGCCACCCAACGCCTTTAGCTGCCAAATTCCTGACTTCTCACACTCTGAAGACATCCTAGAATGTGAGTTCTCGAGAAAGTTTTCAACTCCAACCTTCAACTACTGCTCTGGGTGAGTGACCCCTTCAAGTACATCAGACAATTTCAGGACAAAATGGGTCTATTTTCGCTACAATCCACTCTTGTGTTTTACTTTTCCCTCCAGTTTGAAAGGTGTGGCATTAGATTGGTTCTACCCTCTTCTGCCCCACTCTCTCCAAGCATTCCTCACTTAATACTCCTCTCATCAGAAGGCCAAGAAAAATAACCACCACCTCATTTCCACCAAGATGAGGCAAGGTGACAGCCTCAAATCTTACATCGGTTTCTTCCAAAGCCAACTCACCAAGGTCCCTAATTGCGGTGAAGATGTCTCTGCACTCGTCTTCATCAGCGGGTTGTAAGTCTCTCACCTCCTATACAAACACCTCCTGAAGTATAGTCGGATGAGCGAGCTTCTCTCCCAAGCACTACCTTACATCCAGCTGGAAGAGGCAATGAAGACTTCCCCAACCACTTCGCAAAGCCTCGTGATGGCGGAGGAAAGTCGAAGTCTTCACACGAAGCCTTCACCTATGCCTAAGATCAGAGTTGGGGGCAGTGCTTCAAGAGACAAGCATTCCCAGCGTTACCAAGTCCATTCCATGCCTTCCAGACGGAGCAACATTTCAATCCATTGAAACTTTCCATCAATGAAGTATTTAATGCCATCAAGGACAATCTTGGATTAGGCGCCTGAAGCTAATCCAACATGATCCTACCCTCATCGAAGCAGAGGAGTACTGCTTCTTTCATGATAGTAAGGCACATAAGACCATCCACTGTAGGAGTCTTCAGTGATACTTAGAAGATTTTATCCACCAAGGCCTCCTCAAAAAGTACATTCTTATCCTCAGAGCAGCCTCCAGGTCAGGACAACTCAATGATTAGTCTCTAAAACTGCATATTTCATACTACATCTTCACATTTATTTAATATTAAATTCTACTAATATATCTCTCTTATATGTTTCTAGGTCCATAGTATGCAATGAAGAAGAAGACCCTAAATCACCATTTAATGGTTGATTAAAGGCCTATAATATAGCCATTGACTTTATAAGCAGTTTCGTCAAAACCAGGGACCCAAATCAGAAACCAAAATATCCAGCCGACAGGGGATAACCGGACGGACAGCGCGCAGCAGGCGGCGTTGCGCGCGCCGCCCGAGGACGGCCGCATTTCCGCGGCTCCCTTGTGGAGCCACGTGCCAAGATTTGACGCGCGGCTCCGTACGTGTACCCTGGTGCCCAGTTTTGCCTATAAATACCTGGGGCTTTCCAGAGCTCAAGGTGGAGGAGTTTTTGAGTAGTTTTTATTTAGGTTAGTTTTAGGGTTTTTCTTTTCATGTTGTAGTTTAAGGTAGTTTGATTTAGTTCTTCTTCTTCTTCCTCCCTTATATTTTTCATTTCTTGTAGATCTTGTAATAGGAAAGAGAGTGCAAGCTATGAAAGAGTGCTTGTAATAGAAGGTGACAAGCTATGAAAGGTTCTCTCTTTACCTCTTTTTGTTTTCTTCTCTCTAACTCCTTTTATATGTGTAGCTAACTTTTCTCTCATGGCAACTTACTACAACCACTATCTAGTCTAACTTCTTATTTGATAATCTACATGAATCTAATAGCCTCTACTTGGCCTTACTCTGGCAAGAGCCATTGATTGCTCATGATGATGGATCTAACACTCTAACATCTAAATCTCCAACAAGCTAACATTACTTTATTTCATACTTGCTCTTATTGGGTTTTGATAATTTAAGTGTAACTTAAACTTGTTGGTTGAATTAGGATGTGAAAGTTAACATATAAGCCATGTTTTGTAAAGATCTTGAACCAAGGACTAGTGATGGCCAATGATACATGTGAGGCAACTATAACTAAGAGGTTAGCATATTAGTGGAGTCATTAGTAGTTAATAGCCATGAGTTTTCTTTATCTTTTCACTTTGTTTTAGAAATACTTTCAAAATCACAAACATTTTATCTTCTATGTTCCCACTTCTTCGTGTTTCACCGTATTTCTCTTTTCATTCTTTGTTTTCCTTTCTTTTCATTCTTTCAAACATTGAAGAACTTTAACACACATATGAATCAACCGGTAAAGCTTCTATCGTCTCCCGTCCTTGTGGATTCGACTCGTTTTAGCCTCTATGCTATAACGGAAGTATCGAGGAAGCCAAAGTACACACACTTTAACTCTGATTTCAAAACATACACTTTTTGCGCGTGGTTTTCCCCGATCACTCAACGCTCTACTTTTGTCTATCCACAACATGCAATCACTCAGTACGAAGCGATTGAGTGAACTAATTTCTCCTCCAAGGGCAAGGAAGTACTTTAATTAATAACATCCCTTGTATTTCCTTCAAAGCACATGTATTTTGTTTTAATCAAATAAAATGCATCTTGACTCCTAACCACTTCCCTACCATGTTGATGGGAGTGTCCCCAATCAATTCCTGATGCTTGCACGTCCCGAAGTAGGAGTGTTGCTCACTCAAAGTTGGCAACGCAAGCACCAACCTACAGATTCCATCTCAATTTTCTTACGAGCAGTCGACCCTCCGCTATAGAAGTGTCCCCACTCGGAGTCCTTTTCATATTAATGGGAGTGTCCCTAATTAGTCCCTGATGCTTGTATGTCCCAAGGTGAGAGTGTCCCTCCTCGGAGTCAATAACGCAAACACCAGCCTACGAGCTCCATCTCGATTGGCTTACGAGCAGTCAAAACCGTTCGCTGTGGGAGTATCCCCCATTCAGAGTCCCTACCATGATGATGGGAGTGTCCCCCATAAGTCCCTGTCGGTTGTACGTCTCGAAGTGGGAGTGTCCCCCACTTAGAGTTGACAAGGCAAGCACCAGCCTACAAGTTCCATCTCGATTGGCTTACGAGCAGTCGAAACTCTCCGCTGTTGGAGTGTCCCCCACTCGAAGTACTTGCCATGCTAGTGAGAGTGTCCCCCCACCGTCCTCAAT
This sequence comes from Agave tequilana, assembly GCA_038442645.1. Classification (NCBI taxonomy): domain Eukaryota; kingdom Viridiplantae; phylum Streptophyta; class Magnoliopsida; order Asparagales; family Asparagaceae; genus Agave; species Agave tequilana. Next base: position 54,967 of record JAVJIF010012348.1, read on the forward strand.
GCTTGTACATCCCAAAGTGGGAGTGTCCCCCACTCAGAGTCGGCGATGCAACCACCAGCCTACAGGCTACATCTTAATTGGCTTACGAGCAGTTGAAACACTTTGCTGTGGGAGTATCCTCTATTCGAAGTCCCTGCCATGTTTATGGGAGTATCCCCCATCGGACCTGACGCTTGTGCATCTCGAAGTGAGTGTCCCTACTCGGAGTCGGCAATGCAAGCACCATCTTATGTGGCTTCATCTCGATTGACTTACGAGCAGTCGAAACTCTCCATTGTAGGAGTGTCCCCCACTCGGAGCCCCTGCCATACTAATGGGGGTGTCCTCCATCAGTCCCTGACACTTGTACGTCCCAAAGTAGGAGTATCTTCCACTCGAAATCGGTAACACAAGCACCAGCCTACAGGTTCCATCTCGATTTGCATACGAGCAATCGAAACTCTCCGCTATGGAAGTATCCCCCACTCAGAATCCCGCAATGATGATGAGAGTGTCTCCCATTAGTCTTGGATGCTCGTACGTCCCGAAGTAGGGGTGTCGCCCACTCGGAGTCGACAACGCAAGCACCAGCCTTTGGGCTCCATCTCGATTGGCTTTCGAGCAGGCAAAACCCTTCGTTATGGGAGTATCCCCCGCTCGGAGACGCGGATCGCCACCCCGTTGTAAGACTTACTCACACTCAGAGTCAACACATCCAATCGTAGCCGGGTCATATCCCCACTTCAGGTCCCTTTCCAGATTTGCAGGTATATATTCCGAAGAGCCTATAGTTACATGAAACTATGATATATATATATATATATATATGTATATATATATATATATATATGTATATATATATATATATATATGTATATATATATATTATGTATGTATGTATATATATATACATACACATACATACATATATATATATATATATATATATATATATATATATATATATAGATATATATCTATACATACATACATACATATTATATATATATATATATATATATATATATATATATATATATATATATATATATATATATATATATATATATATATATACATATATGTATATGTATACATATATATTATATATGTATTGTATACATATATATGTATATGTATATGTATACATATATATGTATATATGTATATGTATACATATATATGTATATATGTATATGTATACATATATATGTATATATATATATGTATGTATATATGTATGTATGTATGTATGTATATATGTATGTATGTCTATATATATATATATTATATATATATATATATATATATATATATATATATATGAGAGTTTTCTTATTTGAATTATCCCCTCGACACACTAGGTTCATGTGATTAGAGGCTGGGGGATTCAAACATACCGGAGAGGCATACTCCGCTCAGGTACTATCCGAACACCGCTTTTGTGAATAGTTGCATGTATTACTCATCCTGGAATGACATGGATGTGTATGATTAGCCTATAACTGCGCAAGACATATGGTATGTACATGAGGATTTCTTTGTTTGATTATCCCCTCGACGTACTAGTTTCGCGTGATTAGAAGCTAAATTTACAGACTTGTCAGCCCAACCTATTTGATTTACATCTTTCTTTAGTTCTTATGTCTAATACATGGTTTAAGCTGCTCCATTATATTCTTGTGTGCGCATTCCACACATCCTAAAGCTACTTCTTATTCAGAAGACATCACCGTACGGAGTCATCTGCGGTTTAAGATCCTCAATTTCACCCCAAAAGTCCCGAAGCGACCATCAAGATCTCCGCCTGCAATTACGCCACTTTCTCTCTCCCATGTTAAAGATGTGTAACCCCTTACATTCAAGGCGGGCAGTTATGGACAGTGAAAAGATTTTCTGCATGCAATCCCAACAGTCCAGTGCCCATAATTACAACCATTACAATAAATCCGCGCATGGAGATCATGCAGAGACCCTCTCAGCTTGCATTCACCATCAACAACTCAGTATAAATGGACCTCGTCTCCAATAAAAATAGGGGGGACCGATACTGACCTAACCTAGCTGAATCCTCTCTCTGGACCTAACAGTAAGACCATCCCAATATTTCCACAATTAACCATTGTTCAGAGATACTCCAAACAATCCCTGTAATCCATGTAAATTGGCAGATTATAGTGGATCTTTCTCCTCTTTCCCATGGTCTTTTTCCTAATTTGGGTTTTCACGTAAAAATCTTGTGTCTCGGTCTCTTTTCTGAGTTGTGATAATCATTTTACACTTACATTCTAAAGCTTTCTCTCGCTTGTGGTGTGAATCGGCTGTCTAATTATTCGCAATGGAGAATTTCCACCACAGTCACCTCCCGCCCTGGCTTCATCACCTCCCCCTCCCTCCACTTCTCCCTCACACGCCTCCCTCTCCTGCCACCCCATCCCTCGTCTCCCACCACCAGCCCACCTCGTCTATACTGACATCTTCGTCATCCTGATCATCTGCCACTTTGCCAAGTTGAGGCTCGTCTACAGGCCGTCATATGTTTGACGAAATGCCCCACTACAGAGTCCCTCGGACCAGCACATCTTCGGCTGCCTGCTCCACGTGGTCCCCAAGAGAATATTTAAGGTGCTAAGTAGCTGATAGCACATAACTTTCGAGTATTGAAAGCCCTATGCAATGAAGAAGAAGAGTCTTATTTAGCACCCACGCGAGATAAGTTTCTTGTAGAAATCTTTATAATTGTTAGTGGTTATTGTTGGAAAACATTTGCACTGTCTCATGGATGTTAATAAGATGGAATCACATCCTCTCTCTCTCTTTTTTTTTTTTTTTGGCCCTATCACCTGCTTGTTGAAAATCCTATATTGTTTTGCTTCCTTGACTGTAAGCCTTCCTATATGGGATTGCATCCTGAATTGTACTTGTTCCTTATTCTGATTTAGGTGATTGAATTGCACTATGTTACATATTTCTTTTTGTTATTATAGTTGCAGCACTGTGTATCTTACAAACTTTGTCTCATCTCGTCGGAGCTCTCTTCATGCATAGATTTCATCACAAACTTGAAAACACAAGAAGAACACAGAATTGAAACCACAACAGAGAATCATTCTTAGGTCTAGTTCTATTTTCTGCAGGTAGAATATTTTATATTTAGAAAACTGAAAGCCACAAGAATAGCAAGATTAGATTGATACAAATCAAATAATTGATGGTGGACGATGGGAGGAAGAAAATTTGATCCACAATTCCCTAAATACAAATCAAAAGCTTATATCCAAACCTTCTACATACAAATTCAATAGTTATAACCAAATTTCATTTCAGTAAAGCATAGTTACAAAAAAAATCTTCCACCCAATTGCATCAAATACTTTTATTTTACATTATCATTAGCATTAATTGTGAGCTCGCCTGCCGAGTCGATCATCTTGTTGTTATTCTTCTCTGGGGAATTCAGTCAAGCACCTTGCAGGCATTGAACAAGAATTGCCACCTGTGTTACAACTCAGGTAGAAAGACCCATTTACGAAAAAGACCCAACTTTGTTCAGTGCCGCTGGTGGCTAGTGGCAAGCTTCAATAAGAGTCAGGATCTGTTGTCGAAGAGAGAGGCGGAGGGAGACAGTGGGTTGGCCGGAGAGGGAGGAGGGGGCAGTGCGAGGAAGGAAGACGCTGGCGAAGTGCTCTGCTTATAAGACTCACAGGGCTGCCAGAGAGGGAAAGGGAGACGTCGGCGCTTCTGAGAGCGCCTCTGGTGGCAGGTGGAGAGACTCAAGCGGTGCTCTGAGAGAGAGAGAGAGAGAGAGAGAGAGAGAGAGAGAATGCATCGGAAAGGGGAAGATCAGCAGCTGGGATCTGCAGTGATTTTATTTATTTATTTTTCTTTTTTACTTGATTTTGGTATTATCATCCTCAAACAGGAGCCGTTAATGTCTACGAGTATTAATTTTTTAAAAAAAAAATTAGGAGGTATATTCATGAAAAATATACGGGTATCTTTTTGAACGGACCCATAATTGGAGGTATTTTGATACAATTTTCATTTGTTTTTTATAATCTATTATTTGAACTAAACTTTATGGACTCAAAATAGAGTCGAGAGAGACTGTAATGGAGGATCTTATTTTTTTTCAAAAAGTTTTGTTTTTATATGTGGGAGGCTAGATGCATGTATATTACCTTCAGTCACTTGTAATCTAATAAAATAGTCAAATTAATATTATTTTTGTGTTTTAATTTTTTTTTATCATTTATTAATTTCTCCTCTTTTTTCTCTCATTAATAGAGCTATATTGTTTCTCATAGAAAAGCTTAAACTTTATCTTCATTTGTCATATTCAACATTCATTTACAACCTTCTAATCACATCAAATTTTCCTTTTATCTATTAGGATAAATGGTATGAGTTATATAATAGTGACCTTTACCCTTTTTCAAGGAATAATAAAGAGAGAAGGAAGAGTGAAATAATGTTTGGTTTTGCTCATAACTCTGCTTATATATGCCTCGCGATTTTCTTTATCAGAAGAAATTTCAACCTTCCCAAAGTGATTATTCTTTGACTTTTAACACGTTTGTTTTGCTAGAAGCGGAGATTAAAGAATTTGAGGAGACCTCAGTTATCACATATGAATTCAACTTAACACCTGGCTCAAATAACAAGAGAAAAAAAAGCCTGAAGCGGAGTAAGTAATCATCTTTGCCTGCGAGCCAAAACAAAGACCGTAACCTGATTTTGAGCCTTAGGCCACCCAACCCGCCACATCTTTACTGAGCGCCGAGGGTAATTTTCTATTAAAGGATATAAGAATGGAGCAAGCTTTAAAACTTGCAATCAAATTAAAACACACACGCAGAATATACAAATATCTAGGCCTGTCAACCTCATCTGTGCCCACCTCGGCCGTATTTCTCTCTAAAATGCTTCCCATTTGCAGCATGTTCGGCTGGACAGAGACGAAAGCTATTTAACACACATGATTCTGAAAACCCACAGGTAAAACATACATTTTACGCACAAACAGGACTGGAAAATTCAGCTAAATTTAAGCATGACGACACCTCAGTTCCCGGCTGATACCACTCCTACACCTGCACTCCGATTCTCTCCGCAACCTGCATCGATCAACTTATGCCATCAGGCCCTCGCAAATTTTACTCAAAAGGCAAAAGATACGACCAATATACTTAGCTTATAACTCTTACCTCCTTGAAGGAGTGAACATCACTGCCCCACAGCCAGGCATCACAACCAGCATCCCTAGCACCCCATATGTCATTCCTGCGATCATCGCCCACATGCACTGCATCCTCTGATTTACTCCCAACAGTTCGCATGCCTTCAGAAATATAGTTGGATTTGGCTTTTCGGCTGCCACCTGTTGCATAACGCCATTGGTGGCAGTCAGAAACTATGAGCGAACTTGCAAATGTGATAGAAACTAACACATGCGACAGTGCATAAATATAAGCAGCATGGATTGAGGAACGATTGAGACTGTTGTTCAAGCGGGTAAGACTAGGGGCAATGTAGACCAAAACAACATTGATTGAGGCAATTAAAAAAAGGATATGATAGTCGCTAATTCAGGAGAGAAAGTGGCCCTTGACAAAGTTGAATGGTGAAAGAATTAGCCGACCCCAAAATTTTGAAATAATGACCTTGTAGTTGTTGTTGCTTTAAAGGATGAACAAAATATGTATAGCCATCTCTTAGAAAGCTTTAAGTGATCATGTTATGCTCACACTTCAAAGCTTACAGTCACGTGTAACAAATGTACCAGATAATTGAACAATATTTTTGGTTCCAAAAAAGAGTGAACAAAATGAAAGGATATCACAGGAATAGGTTGTGTTGTTTAATAGAGAAATGCAAGAAAAAAAGGAAAAGCAAGTTTCTTAAAAATGTCTTCTGCGTCCCTGAAAATATCACCATGCGAGAGCACTGAAAACAAAAGGAATTCAACACAATACTTTTTTTTTTCAAATTCTTTCTATTCTTTTGTTTTCTATTTAACTAAGCACAGCGTAATTTCTTTCACAGATAAAACAGAAGAATTAGAATAATACTCAGCAGATACTGCAATTGCATCAAACCAGTTATCACACTTGAGAGCCTGCAAAAGAGGCCGCAATCTGGTGTCAAAATTTGAGACAACAGCTGATTTGACTCCAGATTTTCGCAGAGCTTTAAAAACGTTCTCAGCCTCAGGATCACAAAGATGCCAAGCCTAGCAAATACCAAGAACTATCAGCTTTGACTTGACAAAACAAATATATCATACACCACAATCTTCCAAGAAGAAGTGGATACCTTGTCCGTCATGTAATACTGATACAACTCTTCAAAGTACTGAGAGTCTGACAACCAGTGGCAGAACTGACTATGAATTGCCAAAGGGTCTCCCGTCATCCACATACCTGCAAACGACATCACAGACAACAAAAAAGAAATGAATGAAATTACCTTAGGATAACTTAAATGCATGATATTTTGAAGGGAGAATGTATCTGTGCCCTTAGAATTTTGAATAAAGTTTTTTTAACCCCATGACATTTCTAATGAACTGTAAAAGCCCTTATTTTTCAAAATTTCTTATGCAGCCCTGCCTTTTTACTTCTATGTACTTACTATTTCTACTAAGAAACTAACTATTTTTACATCTGTACGTAATTAGTGAGTTTTAGATAGAAATAGTAAGTTAAAGATAAAAATACAAATGCATGAGCCTGAGACAAATTTCAAGAGCAGAGGTTTAATGTTCATTTTTAAACATCACAGGTTTAAAGAAAATCATTTAAATCTCAAGTGGCCAACATGATCTTATGTATTTTGAAATTAGCATTATAATCTGAATTCCAGGACCTGCATGGACACTATGCTATACAGTGAACCTTTAAGACAAGAAAAGTTTTTGGTTGACACTTGATACTTGCAAGGTAATAATATCTCAGATACAGGTCTGCAGAAGGATATTTTTAAATTCATTCAGTTATACACAATAAAGTTTTTATACGTCAGGTTCTCTACAGTAAAAAAAGTCCCTAGCTTACATTCTTGCCTAATTCAACTCTTGATCTCTAACTTTTCCTTTAATCAGGGTATCCACCGTGGGGCAGTAAACAGATAAAAAAGATGAAACAGAATAATTACAATTTACAATCTAACATTCCCAGCCCCCAGAAGCTTGCAAAAAGTGTAAACTCCCAAAGAACATTTGTTTTGACACTCCAAGTTTGATATTGTCAGCTAAGTGATGAAATTACTTTCAAAACATTTCAAAAACAACATATAACTAAACCTTCAGCTAACGTTAATATCTTTCATGTATTATATCTTTTCATGTAAAATGTGATCAATAAGTTCAGAACAATGATCTAAGAGTAAGTATGACCAACTATTTTTCTTTCTTTTTCAAATGTGTTTTTTGTTTGTTTTGTTTGGGATCAAAAACCATAGCCTCGACTTGAACCAAGGACTTCACACAATCAAAACCGTAACTCTTTCCCACCAAAGCTGGCCTAATGCAGACCATAGTTCAAAGTCGCGGTCTCGGCCACCGAGACGGATCGGTCTCGGCGACTTGGATCGGACTCGGACGATACACGCAAAACGCTACATAAAAAGCTCAATAAATTATGAAAATCATAACAAATCGTAAAAAATATAGACATCAAAATTCGTGTATGACATGTCAAAAACAAATTTGTTTTGAGGGGGTAATTGAGAAAATATGATAATTTGAGAGTAAATTCAGAAATATAAAAGATTTGAGGGGTAAATATAAAAATTCAAAAATTAAAAAACAAAAAAGAAAAGGATAAAGGAGAGAAATCGGGTGAGATCACCCGATCTCTCCCTCTCTCTGGCTCTATCTCCCTCTCTCTCCCCCTCACTCTTCTCTCTTTACTATCTCTCTCCCTCTGGCTCTTTCTCCCTCTCTCACTCTCTCTCTCCCCCTCTCCCTCTCTCTCGTCTCCCTCTCCCTCCTCTCTCTCATCTCCCCTCTTCTTCTCCCTCTGTCTCTCTCTCTCTCTCTCTCTTGCGGCGGCAGGCAGGAATAGGCGCTGAAGGCGGGGAGAGGTCGGGCAGCAGGTGGCGGCGCAGGCAATGAGCCCTAAATCTCAGATAATTTTGAGTTTTTTTAATCGAATTGGCCTTGACTAAAGCTGACTCAACCGAATCGGCCGAGTCAGTCCAGGTCGTATCGTGACTCGGCCGATTCGGCCGAGTCAACTCCGAGTCAAGACCTATTCGGTCATTTCTGAGTGGATCCTTTAAATCGGGTCTCGACTCGTCTCGGCGGGTCTCGAGACGGATACGACTCGGTCGACTCATATTCGACTTGGCCGAGTCCTTTGAACCGTGATGGAGACTGTGTAAGTTATAATGACTCATTTGGCATTCTACATGTGTTGTAAATAGACATAAAAGCTTTCAGCTCCTCCAATGTAAACTAAAATTTGATTTAGATGAAGAACAAATATTATATACATCACTTCAAGGTGCCCATATCTTGTTTTGATATCACCTCTCCAGATATTACACTTTTCAAATTCCACTGATGTTAAAATACTCTATCAATGCGAGTTTGATGACATACAAGCTTCCACAATTCAGTTGCATCTAGAAGTAATCCCTCTAAAGTTGTTGCCAATTTAAGTACTGGCTAATGAAGGTGTCATTGGATTCACAAACCTATAAGCAGTCATGTGGGGTAAGAAATCAGCAATATAACTTAGATACTACTCTCCAATAATATCAGAAGATTCAGAATGCAATAACTCCGAGTCAGGAAATTGCCTTTAATGAATGATAACAATATATCATCATATCAGTTGGTTATTTTCAAACTTACCCCTAAACTGCAAGAAATATGCGGTACCTCTTCCAGTACATTCATTTTCTTAAAAAAAAAACTTCAGTTAAAAATCATTTAAAAAACTCAACTTCAAATATTTTGAAGTTTCAGTTTGTTCTAGTTTCATTTATCAATAATGCCGTGTTAACAGAAAATAGAGAGCATAAAAGAAATATGTTAGGCCAAGCAGTCTGTCTTGATATTCTATACAGAGAAATTTACTTCACTGACTACTGGAGATGGACTATATTCCTATAATTTTTCAGAGAACAGAGAGATTGTATACTGAACTACATGAAAGTTTTGTTTGGTGCCGCTAAAAAGAAGAACTTCTAGATCTTTTAGACATAAAATTTTTACCAGTAAATATTGTTGTTTAGTTTATGATTTTTTAAGAAAATTATTATTTAGGAAGTAGGAAGTAGAAGTCACAAAGAAAGAAAAAATGGCAGTTGAGAAAAATAGTCTACTTCTTATTCCCTCGTATCTCCTCGTTTTTCTCGCATGATCTAGTTTTCTATGCAGATATGCTTTGAGAAGCACTTCAAATTCAAAGGTGGCCAAACTCCTTAATCTTCATATCAGTGCTTCCAGAAAAGACATGTCTATTAAAGCACATGTGATACCAAACATAGACAACGTATTTTTTTGAAAAAGTAAGACTTTTAGGGAAAATATTTATGGCAGTTGGATAGTGAATTTGACCACCCATGGCCTCACTTGCCAAAATGCAGTAGGTGGCAATCCTTAAAATTTGTATAGTAGTCAACAATTTAAAAGCTTGAAATATTCGCCAAAGGAAGGCTCTATCAGAAGATTAAATGTCGCAACTTCCATATGCTTTAATACAGGTAAATATTTTGATTAATAGCTGGTAGCATAAAGATTCCCAAACCTCTACTGAAATAGTTAACTCATAATCAAGGTTGTGTACTTGATGATTCACCAGAACAAACATCTGATTGAGTTTAAGTTTTATATAAGCCAAGGAAAAGGAAATCCCAATTTTACAGGCTAATAGAAATTAAAATCACTTCAGAAAATAATAGTAAAAGTCAACCCAAAAAAAGGAGAAAAAAAGTGAGAAAGAATATTTTTCTTTTATTATATACAAATATGCTTAGACAATTTCAGTCTTCAATAGAACTTAAATAATAGAAGTTGTAACCCACAAGCAAGATAAGTAATAACAATAAATATCATTGCCAATCTGGTTACAACCAGCAACCACCAATCATGCCAGCAAATCATTTACTTCTTCATGCTCCCTATTTTGTCCCATTTGAGTCAAGACATACTTCCACCTTAGCTTGATAACCTCATAACCTTTGTCCATAATTCTCAAGGTTGAATCAGATTACTAAGCCTTCAGAAATTAAAGCAATTTATACATTTTGTTGACTCACTAAGTTAAAAGTTACTACTATGTTCTGGTATATGCACATGTTAGAAGATGGCAATCTTAAGTGATATCTATTAACAGTTTTACTTTCATCACAACCATAATCATAACTTGCAGAAATAATTATAAATTTAATCTAATACGGCTGAGATTTGAGACTCATGAAACACAAGTGTGATTAATGTGGAGAGATCTACGATTTACAGAAAGATGGAATAGAGATCTTATTCCCATCGTCTATAGGGACCGATGATATTTCTTCCTGTGAAAAAGCATTAACTGAACGTCTTAAAGACAACAAAAAAAATTCCATATATATTGCAAGGCATGAAATTCCATGATCTCTTCCAACTCAAGAACTTAACAATCATGGAACTGCGAATACTTTAATGCTGTTCATTGGAATGCTGAATCCTATGTCTGGCTGCAATTGGAGACACGAAAGTTACCAGCTTTATGCTTTGGGTTCACATATTATCATTTAGCACATCAAATTACTAATAGGAATTTACTCATTTTGAGAAATATCCCTAATTTTAAATACGAGGTACTGAGTTCCAATTTCTCATGAAATTCGGAGTCCTGAATTTAAATAAATAGACGACCATCAAGCAACAAGAACAAATTGCTAGTATGGACAACCAACCACTGAGTCGTGCCAGCAATCATTTTTCTTTCATACTCTATTTGTTCCATTTGAGTCAGGAGACATTCAAATAAGCTTGATAACCTCATAACTTTGTTCATAACTCTCAAAGTTTGAATTGGATCACTAGATCCCTTCAGGAAGTTGTAACTTATATTTGACTACTCACTAATTTACTACTGTGCTCTAGTATATATGCATGTTAGAAGATGTTAGTCTTTACTGATAACTATCTGTAACTATTACACTTTCATCAGGACCAAATTCTAACTTGCATAAATCATTACAAATTTAATCTAATAAATGGCCGGATTTGAGAACACAAATGTAAGTAATGTGGAGATATTTAAGATTTACGCAAATATGGAATAGAGATTGTATTCATATCTACAGGACGCAATGAATCAATGATATTTCTTTTCAGTGAAAACAATAACTAAAGGCCTAATTGGTCACAAAGAAATTCCAATTTTCGCGATAAATTCCATGATATCTTCTTATTCATGAAAATTGATGGCCATGGAATTGCAAATTTGATTTTAATCCGGTTTCAGTTGGAAGCTGAAATCTATAAATTTCAAACTCCTATGCTTGGCTGGATGCAATTTGGAACGCCATGTTAGATCTAATAATTATTCCAAATAGATCTCATATAAGCAATAGTCTCTTTATCAAGATCAAAGATAAGGAGGGTTTAAGCATCATGATTCCATCATGAAGGAATACCAAAAATTACATGATCTCGAAGACGCCAGAGTTGAGAAAGAGGATTTCTTCTCTCCAAGATGAGAGACCTCTAAGAGAGAAATAGGTCATGATAGTTATTGGTGGAGAGGGAATCCTACCCATGATATATATAGCATCAAGGAATTCTAGTTCAACTCATCATAAATCTAGACCCTTGATTGTACACAAGTTCCACACACGGGTAGATGAGTCTCACATCTTATTTTAAATACACTCATAGTTAAGTGTAAATGAAACGTATCTAGGCCCAAACCATTAGGCTTGATCAATTCTTTATTGGGTCCAACAACAAAGCTTATAGAGACAATGCATAACTATATATCCAATTAGACTTGTGTGGGCCCAAATTAATTTAGACTCTAATCCAAATAAGCCAACAATCTCCACTAGAGCCAAACAAGTCATACTGGAAGGATGTTTGTACATGACTTTATGGTACCAAAACTTTAAACGTCAATAAATGACGTTTCAAAACATCTGGTCTATTAAATGTCATGCCACTGAGCATGTCGATCATTGCCTTCTGTATAATCGAAATAAGACCTTCCCATCACAGGTTTTAGAACCCTTAACGACATAAATCAAATGTGGACGTGTGGTATTGAAATGTCCTCTGATGAAATAATATACAATTTCAATTGGTTTCCACTTTATGACTCCACGCGTCTAACCTTATGACTCAACGAGTCTAAATGCTAATTCAATAAGCTCAAATGCGCAAAAGTAGACTTTAAGAAAAACAGTTATAACTTTATTTATCAGAATCAACAATATATATAAAATGCACTTAGAAATAATGTCTATTGCATGAAATTATCCACTTCACACTAACTAGAAAATCATCATGACTAGCAATCCTAATATGAGCAATATACTCTACGAAGACTTTAGGTGAAGTTCTTTAATGATGGATCTGTAATATTAAGAATAAGTACTAACACTATCACAGACACAATGCGATTCTGAATTTTATTATTGATGACAAGAAACTTGATGTCGATATGCTTCGACTTGCTGAACTCTTGTCACTATTGTAATAGAGCTCTATAGCTCTTATTGTCACAGTGTAGCTGATATGATCTCTCGACTAAATTCACCATCTTCCTACAATCAGGAAATGTAAACCTGAAGTGAACTTCTATTATCGATACATCCAACATAATCTGAATCTGTGTATCTGATCAGCTACAACTGATCAGATTTCATGTAGTCTTTCGTAAATATCGTGTTACCTTCTTGGCAGCCTTCTAATGATCAATCCCAGATTGATCAATATCTGTCAAGTTTTTTCAATGGTATATGCTATGTCTAGACGGGTACAAACTTGAGCATACATCAGATTTTCAACTGCCGATGCATATGAAATGTCTTTCATTTGCTCTTTTTGTAGGTCGTTCTTAGGACATTAGAGTAAACTCGAACAATTTTTCATTCTATATCTATCTAGCAACTTATTATAGGCCTTTTGTGATGAATCTATACTCTATGTGTCCTGTCACGTTGAATCTAGATGCATATCACAAAAGAAACATCTCAAGATTTTCATCTCAAAATTCTTTAAGAGAAAACTTTTGATCTCAAGTAAAATAGTATATCGTTACTTGATAATAGAATGTCATCCACATATAATACAAATATATCTACTCTCTTTAATTTATGATAATGCATTGATCATCTACATTCTCATTAAACTAAATCGACATTACTCGATCAAATTTCAAATACCACTAACGAGATACTTGCTTTAGACCATAAATGGATTTCTTTAATTTGCAAACTAAATATTGTAATTTTTTACTTCAAAATTTCTAGTTTTGCACCATATAGATTTCTTACTCAATGCTACTATTAAAGAAGACAATCTTAACATCCATTTGATGTCTACATATCGAAGTGAGCCACTAATGCCATGATATTCTAAAAGAATTCTTCATGGAAATCAAAGAGAAAGTCTTATTTAAGTAATGCCTCTCTATTTGAGTGAATCCCTTTACGACAAGATGTGCCTTATACCTTCGAATCTCGCTTGGTTTTGAACACCCATTTACAACCAATCGGTTTCTTTCCTTTAGGCAACTCTACTAAATCCCAACATCATTGTCCTTCATGGATTTTAACTCAACTTTCATGGCATTTGACCACTTAGTAAAGTAAATGCTAAGTTTGGCCCCATTCAAGTATGTGGAGTCATCCTCTAGCCTTATGTCAAATCATGCTCTTGGAGATAAACTATATAGTCATTTGCAATGGCTGTGTCTCCTAGCCATTTTCGATTGAGAATTTTAGATTCTACCTCATCAATAGGATCTACTTCAGGATAAATTGTATCTGTACCTTGTAAGGGTATAACTGTATTTTCTTCTAAAGTGGAACACTACTTCATTATTTAGAACAGTTGTCATGACTATAACAATATATTCTTCTCAAATGTGAAATCCTTATAGTTGATTCCTACTATCTGAATATCCTCAAAAATTTAGCATTATCCATCTTTATGTTCTTAGTGGAGGGACAGTAAAACTTAAAGCCTATATACCTTTCAGAATACCCTAACGAATAGACAGTTAATTGTCCTTAAGTCCAGCTTCTTCTCATAGTTATATATGACCGAGCTTCCGCTAGACGAACCCAAACATATAGATGCCTAATACTGGAAGATTTTTCAGTCCATAACGCACATGGGTTTTAGTTACTGTTTTGTTAGTACTCTATTAAGGAGGTAGATAATTGTCTTTAAGGCTTCACTCTATAATGATTTTGGTAGAGTATTGTGATTTCATCTCTCAGCAAACCCATTCTGACGAGGTGTCCTTGGGCACAGTGTACTGGGTTACATGCCACACTCTTTCAGAAAATTGGCAAAAATCCTGGACATTTACCAGATTCGTCATTCTGCCATAATAATACTCACCACCACGGTCAAATCTAACGGCTTTAATTTTCTATTTGTGTTGATTTTTAACTTTAACTTATAGATTTTAAACATGTCCAGCGATTAGAATTTCTCATAAATCAGTATAGTACCCATAAAGATAATCATCTTAAAGTGGTGATGTATCTGTGGCTATTCTAGGAAGCTATAGGAAATGGACCACAAATGTCCGTATACACCCAAATCTAAGACTCCTAAACTCCGTCTAGAACAAACTTCTAATATTTCTTTAATTAATGTTCACTTAGTGCCTAGGCTATTCACATATAAAGATTCAGGATATGAAACATGAAATTTTAATTTATCTAGCCATCAATCAGAATTCTAGTACCAACAACTTTAGATTTGAAAAATAGACTAAGTATTTCATTATCAAGAGTGATAGTAAAACTAGATCTGTCTAACAGTGAATAGAAAGAAATGATTTCGCCTAAAAGAACGTACTATAAAGTCTCGTCCAAATTTAAAACAAAAAAAGAATCTAATCTAAGCCTACAAACTCCACCAGCTTCAACTGCAACTTTATTTCCTCACCTATATACGTATCGCTCAGGTTTGCTGGCCTCTTTGAGTTTGGAAGTTCCGCATTGAATCACTTATGTGAATTATCTATCCACCATGCATGAGATGACATTAAACTAATTAATTTCAAACAAACATAATATGAGATATACTCGCTAAATAGCGATATCTTATCTTATATGCAATCCTACTTGAGGTGCCTTACTTTCTTGAAAGAAGAAGCATGCAATGACCTTAGGTTTCTTATCCTACACTTTTGCCACTTAGAATCGGCTACTGTAGTGTTATTTATACTCCTCTCTTTAGTTTTACTTTTTCTTTTCTATTAGAAGTATTACCCTGGATGTTAGTGAGCACTTTTTCAGTCTTTCCTTATTTCAATCTCTTTTTTCTGAACATAATGATTGATAGCTTCAATGAGACTCTCACTGAGCATTATAAATAATCTTGAAAAAGGGTTATACTTATAGAAAAGAGATTAGAATGAAGTGCACTAAATCTCTTCAGAGAGTTTCAATTTCAGTGCCTATAGTTTAGAAACAAGATTGGATATTTCCATAATGTACTCCTTTTATGTTTTCTTTGCCATTGTAGCGTATATTTATCAGCTTGTTAAGATGCATGTTGGCCTCAACTTTATTCCGATTTAATAAACCGGTCGGCTAATTCAGCTGAAAACTCTTAGCACTGACTTTATTAGGTATAGAACCCCTAATAGTTATAGAATAGTATGCTTTATAACCATTAGACACATCCTGTAAGGCCTCTCTCACTTATCATAATTAGTCTTTTCTTTAACTGAGCTTCTTTAGTGATAGTAGGGGTCTATCAGTTCTTAAGGTGTAGTCTAGGTTCAT
>JAVJIF010012349.1:0-81472 GCA_038442645.1 Agave tequilana
ACAACTCAAAAATGACTAAATGAAAAGAAAGCAACATGTGATGTCCTCATCACAAACTTTGTTTATACATGCCATTTCTGACTTGTCTCATCCACATGTTTTTTTCCTTGTGAAGATGGCAATTTGTCTATATCAGAAAGAATGCATGTGGATGTTTAATCTTAGCATGGATATTGATCCACATCAAATTCTGTGGGGTTGGGGGTTGGACCTAGTACAGATGATGTTCACATCAAGAATGAAGCAAAAATTTTACATATATGTTCCAGTAGCGTAGGGTGTAGGGTGAGACAACATAGTTCACCAAAGGAATAAAACACCAGTTCTCTTGGCAGACTACGTCCTTTTAAGCGATCCAATAAGTGTTTTAATCATTTACCTTGGTTCATTAAGACCTAGTAATAAAGTGGAAGAAACAGACATTATAATTTGTTATGCGGTCCAATGTAAATCTTCTTCTAAGGCTTTGTAATATTCTGCCCCAAATGAGTGCTGTTAATACTCGAAAAAATTGATTTAAAAACTGTAGAAATCTACACAATAATTCTTAACAAATAAAGAAAGTAGACTTCTTTCAAAGCTTCAACAGAAAATTTACAGACATCAAATTTCAGAATTTAACTAATTAACGTTGACAGAAATTTAGAAGAGGCAAAAACTATCATGCATTCGGCCCATGGAAAGAAAACATGCTAAAAAGGAAAGGTTTACAAATTTCAAGAACAAGCTAGAGAATATTTGTTTTATATGTTGTTAGTAATAAATCTTCGATGGCAAAGCACACCTGCTTTTGATGGATTCCACAAGGGCGTCCTAATTCAGTCCACACATCCTGCAATAATAGTTCAGAGGTCTCAGAATAGGCAACCAACTATAGAATCCAACACCAAATGGGAAAAAGAAACTTAAGAATTAATACAAAGTGAAAAACATGTAATTAATAAAGCACATGGTGACAAAAAAGATATCATGTCTGTAGAAACATAACAAAATAAATATGTCTAGGCTCAGCCCACAGTATTAACAAATTTTAAGCAGTGAAGCTAGAATTGTTATGATGGTGTACAAGTAAATAAGTATGGGTATAAGTTGTTAGATGTCATTAACAAGGCACAACTCAGATGCACGACTGTTTGAAAAATTCAAGGAACAATTGTTTGAACAAAGTAATAAGAGTCTTGCCTGTGGTGATGCACAAATGATATGTGCTGACCTCCAATCGTGAACTGCAGTCCTTTCCAAGCTGGAAAAAGCAGATAAATGGGGGATTCATGCTCCAGAGCTAATTATTTACTATAAAATTCCTATTAATAGGGAGGTCTGTATATTCATCTTTTTGATATGTCGAAATCAGATCCAACTTCCCCAAGAAAAAAGCATGAATGAAAGATGCACATGCCATATTTGCAATAAAACAGCATGAGAATTCAGAAACTATGTAACACGAAGAAAGATGATCAAGACGTGTAACAATGATATGGATGCAGCCAAAATATGAAATAAACACTATTCTTTGAGCATTTATACTGGGAATAATTGCATTCTAATCCATCATTCGTAGCACATATAATTTAAGGAAATACTGTAAAAAGACATAGAATGAATTCCAAATAAAAGAGAGAAAAGGAAGTTCCCAGAAAGGAGTCGAGATCAAATTCCTATTATAGATACGCTTCACAAAATCCCAATGACTAAATAGGACTCATGCATTGAATCCATAGAATTGGGATGAAAGACAAAAAGCTTCAATATCATTACTCTTGTTGATGAAATCCTTTTAAAGCAAATACCATAACCAGAACATTATACAAAAACAAGGAAATGTTGAAGGAAAAAGACCTCTACCTTAGCGTGCACCTCTTCCATGTATAAAACTGCCAGCAGGCAATGGAGAATTGAAGCTTATCCATCAAGGATCCAATACCAACTTACTGCCTGAGGAGCTATCATATACAGACACACGGCACGTCACCGGGGTTGTCCCGTCAGGAATTCCAGAGGCAGCTCAGTTGACACTGCCATAATTAAGTAGGCGCAATTAAAGAATGCAAATGTTAATAGTTGTGCAAACAAAATTTATTGTTAGTTGAGACACAAGGAAATGCACCTTCCTCGTCATGACAGCAACTTGTATACTGGCTGGGAATAGGGAAAGCAAAGGACAATCCCTGAAAGGAAATACACAGTTAAGCCAGCATGGAGGTATAAAAGTGGGGTTTTTTTTTTTTTTGGGGGTGGGGGGTGTGGGGGGGGGGGGGGGGGGAATAATAAGCCATATTGTACCGGGTAAACTAGAGTATATATCGCTCTCTCTTTGTTCATAAATTCCTGGAAGTGTAGGCCCAAAAAGCGCATATACTGCTAGAAAGGTGGCTAGAGTGGAAGGGCCACTGGAGAGAAACAGATTCCTCAATTAAATTTTTGTGTTGAAGAAAAACGAAAAGAAGGAAGAAGACATCAGAAGTTCATTCACCAATCAAAGAAGTCGCATAACGCATCTGTAGACGTTTGACATCATAAACCTCAATAAGGCGCAACCTCTACAGAAGACACAAATCAATTTTTAAAGCATTAAAAAACAAATAATATCACTTACAAAGTAACAGAATTGCAATATGAAAAAATAAACTAGGCATGAAAGAAACCACATCAGTTAAGAAATATCTATCTGTGTTGCCATTATTGCCCCTATGCTCCTGATATCCTGGACACACTTGCAGAAACCATATTGACTCTAGGCAGACTAATACTGAAGATAAAGTTGCAGATACCATGTTGTCTCTCCAGTTTTTTTTTTTTTATAAGAGAGTTTTTACTAGATGTTGAGATACTGAGGTCAAAAAAACTCAATATAACCTACACATATGAAATAGAAATATTTCCGGATTTTAGGATAAAACATAGTCAACCCCATCCAAGTACTTATTTAAGGATAATAAATGAAAACACTCAAAATGAAATGCATGAATGAAGAAGAATGCATACCTGTGACCATGGATCAAAACGCAGATGAAAACCATGATCTGGGAAAGCTAATAACAGTGTCCAACTTCAGTGGCTCCTGCAAAAAAAATAAATAAATAAAATTTTCCGTGGATTAAAGTATATTGCCACTTTAGCATTATATTAACTGCACCTAACCTTCTATAAACAAATAATTTATAATGCTTTGGTTCTGTAAACTTCACTTAGCATGTGTTTTACTTTCGCATTCCAAGCATGTAAGAGTGTGAATATGGACCAGAACAAGCACGCAAAGTAAACTTCAGATCTTGTGAATTATCATGGAGGACACCAGGTCCAGATATTCTTACACAAATATTAGTATTTTATTCAACGCCTATGTTAAAATATAAATATGTTAGCCTTAATCCTCACCTTAACTTCGAAAATTTGGTACAATGGCAGAGACTTCATGATGGGGGAAGAACAAAAAAAGGAGGAGATTAATTGAGAACAAACACTAAGAAATCTCAACTTATGATTTGTAACCCAAGAAAATTGTCACAAATTTCTTCCTAGGCATCTCACCCGAAAGCACACTAGCTACACAAAAGCTTATATAAGCATTTTAATTATCTAACATCAACTGAGAATCTCCAAAGCAATCTTTATCTTTTATTGGCTTACATCAAATACATAAGAAGTCTCATCACAACCAATGTGCAAACAAGATAAAATAAACTAACTACACTAATCAACTTAAACAAACTAAAACATAAGATAAACCAACTACATAACAAATTAGAACAGACAAAGAGAAAACAACCTAATTACATAACCAACTAAAACAAACTAAGATAAAATAACCCAACAACATAACCGGCTAAAACAAACTAAGATAAAATAAACCAACTATATAACAAACTAAAACAAACTAAGACAAAATAAATCAACTACATAACCAACTAAAACCAACTAAGCCATTAGATGTCGCAATCATTTTCCGGGGTTGGAGAAAAACTCAACCGCATCGAGTGCAGATCTCACTAGCTCTCAATTAGGCCATGACAGTGGTCGTTGAGCCAGCATTCGTTCATTAGGTCTGCATCAAGGTGGTGATGGTGGTTGTGTGTGGCAACAGAATTGGAAGATGTCGGCGGCAAGAGACGATGATGGAGTTGGCAACTGGAAGGAGGCAATGATAAACGGTGACGATGAACAATGTCGCATGCAAATTTTGGCGATTTTCGGCTAATACTATTTTTTGTGAAGAAATTATGGTCTTGAGATTTTGATAAAGAAAATTAAGAATTTAGCTCTGATAGCAAAATAATAGGGGATGTACAAAGTAAAAGGGGATAATAAGAACAAACACTAGAAAATCTTCACTTAGGGTTTGTAACCCAAGAAAAATTGTCGATAGTCTCTCTAGGGCATCTCAAACCCAATAACACATGGGCTAAACAAAATCTTAAACAAG
Source organism: Agave tequilana (assembly GCA_038442645.1). Lineage (NCBI taxonomy): Eukaryota > Viridiplantae > Streptophyta > Magnoliopsida > Asparagales > Asparagaceae > Agave > Agave tequilana. The sequence continues at coordinate 4,424 of JAVJIF010012349.1, forward strand.
CATTTTAATTATCAATCATCAACTGAAAATTTTCAAAACAGTCTTTGCCTTTTATAGGCTTACATCACATGAGAACTCCCACCACCTACACTAACTATACTATCCAACTTAAAACAAATTAAAAATAAGAAAACCAACTACATAACTAACTAAAACAAATTAAAGATAAAATAACCCAACTACATAACCAATTAAATAAACTAAGATAAAAATAGCCCAACTACATAACCAACTACAACAAATTAATATAAATAAACTAACTACATAACCAACTAAAACAAACTAAGTAATTAGATGTACCCATCACTTCAATATGATATCAGATCAACTTAGATTCAATTCCTACTGGGCGCGCAATTGAATAAACAGATTTAAAAACAAAAATATCATTGCGTAAAAACTCAGGTTTCAACCTGTAAAAAAGGGCGCTTAACCTTCGAGCGTGTGTTATAATATAAATATGCTACCCTCAACCCTCGTCACAACTTCAAAGTTTTGATGTAGCGTAAAGGACTTTAATAGTCTATGTGAATGAGAAATTCCCTTAGTCCCCCATGAAATCTACGGATCTTCTGGTCATAAGGTCATGGCAAACTTTTCGGAAACTAAGAATCCACTTATTCCAATTAAAACCCACTTAATCCACAGAGCTTCATTTAAGGTCATGGCTTCAACTTGTATAAATAACAGATGCTCTAAATATCCCAGACTAGACCGCCAGAAGAATCACAGAAAGACAATTACCCAGCTCTTTGGCTTGTATTATGCATTACAGATGAATGTTCTTCCCCAAAATGCATTATGAATTTGCTGCTTCATCTAGTCTGTACAAACTTTCCTGGTCAAAGTGAAATTCAGGTTGATTCCAGGTTGCTCCAACCATCGTCATACTCCATAGTCCATAACCATACCCATAGATATGTAAAGACCTCGATGATGATGGTGATGCAACGACTAGTCCTCTATTTAGCCCTTAGAAAAGATAATATGATATAAGAAAAAAGAAGAGTATAGTAGGGGTCCTTGGAGAATAAGAGCATAGTTGGTTTAAGGGTGGCAGGAATAACTTTCCAAGCAATTAGCAGCAAGAGAGTGAAAGAAGTGCTTGAATTAGTCTTTCGCATTGCCGCATGTATTTGTACCATTTTGTAACTCTCAGCTGAAAGGCTGCTATCCTACCATATCTATACAGCTTGAGTTTATGGACTGAAGTATGACCTACAAATTGCAAGTATGACTGGTTTTTAAGTAACCTACTTAAGTTTTTAAACCTTCATATTCAATGACGACTGACTAGTTCACCACCAAGGAAAATATGAGCTAGTAAACTAACACAAAACCTGTCACATTCTAATGTGTACCAATGAACTCAAGAATAAATGATTCGTAGCATTTTCTGAGAAGGAACCATGCTGAACCCCATAATTCTGTGTGCTCAGGCGAGATTGAATGTTAAGTGTATGTAAAAGGCATCTCTTTCCCCAATTACAGCCCTATGTAAATTCTAGCTACCCACAAATTGCTTATCATCCAACATCAATGTTTCCTCCCATATAGTAAGTGTGTATTCATGTTTCCGACTTCTTTTTGTTAATTAATGCTCTCGTTTAGAAAAAGACACAGTAATCTTGAGATTACCAAAAGGAAAAAAATAAATTATTAAAGCAGTCCAAAAGAATCAAAACAAAATTGAGGATGCCCCTCCAACTGTTCAATGTCCAAATAAATGAATATCATTTATTTCTTTATGTATGCGTAATATGTTTACTCCATACATGTATAGTTGTGCGTGCTTCTTTTAATGCTTGTATGCATGTACTAGTGTGTTGAGGAAAATCTTTCATGTATGCATACAAACAAGTGTAAACGAGAAAATCTATCATGTTATTTACTTGATATGTAACTAAAAGCACACACATTGACTAGAAATTTGATCACATAATCAGTATTAAAAAGTTAGACAACCCAACCTCATCATGATATTTCACATGGACCACATCATATATGTTTGGTTGATGCTCTATCTGAGTAAATGCCTCGCGCATAGACATCCCTGTTTCAAAAAAGAATTGCATTGTAAAACAATGGAGAAGTAAAAAAGTTTGCATGTTATATTTGGAAGTTAACTTTCACCATCACAAGACCAACTAAATATATTTGGAACTCACTTTTTTACCTTCAAACATTTACTTGAAAATGGAAATATTCAAACAAGTTTCTCACTTCCTAAATTCAAATAATTAATAACTAATCATACATAAACATTTTGTGCCCCAACTTATTAATTTAGCACATCAAGATATTGATTAGCAGCTTATTAATTAAGACACTTCTAAAAGAGATCAGAAGATTGCATAACCCAATACTATAGATCAGTGTTTTGACTGTAGGAAACAGTCTAAGTAATTTAGCTCTGAAAATTTATTGCACAAGCCACGGAGTTTTAAGTAGAGTGAATCAATATAACTGATTAGAAGTTTTTATTTAGATTATCTATATTAACTGAGACAAGGCAGCAGTTCTCTAGTCTAGACCATGTAGTGAGAAAAAGAGGAAGAGACGGAAGCTGAACAAAGAGCATAGATTTAAAGAAGAAAATAAAAATCAGAAAGTGAATGTTCCTTAGTTTCTCATTCTTGAGAAGTGTTACAACACAGTATCTCTTAAACATGGTATCTTGGCTGATTCTCTCGCTGGTCTTCCAATATCATCTAGGTGTTCTCTTCTCCAAGGCTTCTCTCTGGTTACTTATCTGTAAGCAATTATGTTGGATGCTAAGGATATTAAAGTGAAAAGACTCTGAAAGGCCATCCTCACAAGTTACAGAGATTTTCCTCCAACAGAATAAGACATGCTCCTAATCTCCAATGCTTACAGCTGACTTCATCATAATCTCAGTTGTTGCCTACATAAATTATTGGTTTTTCTAACAGCAAGTGTATCGTAGTTTCATCTGAATTTCTTGCTTAATTGGTTTGTTCCACATGAGCACACAAATGGAGAACATCTTTATCTCATCTGTCCGCTTGATATATCTGTTTTTGTTTATGAACAAAATTGAATGAACAAAAATCAAACCACAGTATATGGATCATGATTCGGAAAATCACATAAAATTATGTTCCCTTTTCCCGGTGGTGACTGTGAGCATCAGGTTTAAAATGAAAGCGTGACAGCAAGAGGGGCTCATAACCACAAATGGAATGATAGGTTTACCGATATAGGATAGCTATTTAATTATTCCCTTTATGACGATCTTTTCATTTTGTGCAGTTCTTGAGAAGTAATTTGCAACAAGGTTCCGTTTAGGAGCTTTCTCCATAAGTGATTGGGATTTAATGTGTTTGGAATTTTAAATTACCAGGTGTTCAGAAGTATTTTAGGGAAGTCTCAACATGGCGGCTGCTGGTAAAAGATACAGAAGGAGACCTTTTCCACAAAAAACTTTTTCCCACTGCAATGAAGCATGAGTAGAAAATGACAAAGATAGGATATGGATCGTTTTGGGATCTTTCAAAAATGTATGATACCCACCGTAATTCCTGAAAGAAATCTCTTTTCTTTTCTATGCAGCAGTCTAATTGAATCACACTTCGCAACATCAAGAATAACATAGGAGATACCAAACTTTAATAAGCTTTGCTTCCAAAAGCAATAGCAACTCTCACTGTCATCCGGAAATTTAGAAAAGGGAATTCGTTTGTCTATGTGACGTGGTTGGGTTGAGTTGGGTTGTCACTACTTGAGGGTTTTTGAGCGCACAGATTGGACCTTATAAACAACAAGTTATACGAACTGCTACAGAAATCAAACAAAGAGCAGAAAAAGATTATCACATTAAGCAGGTTTGACACTTGACCTCGAAGCCCTCCAAGCTCTATTATCCCATACTCTCCCAAATGTAGGGTTGCCACTGATGTGAATTATCCGCGGATATTCGCATTCGAATCCGGCTCCAACCCGGATACGGATATCATTTTTTTCACATTCGTCAATATTCGTATTAGTATCCGTATCCGAAATTAGGTGTGGATATGGATATAGTAAAAGCAATATTCTATCCGTATCCGATCCGATATCCGAAGTTTGGGTGCTTGATATCCGTATGGAAGAGACTATTCTTCAATGAAATGAGGCAATATATTCTGATATTTTGAGTTGGTGAAAAAGTAATAGTGAAAAGTATCCGATTCTTGCAACAATAGCATGAGATATTTTGAGTATTTTGATATCAACCGTGGCATCCGAATCGGCATTTAGTACCGGAAGTCGTGTAATTCATTGCTATAAAAGCCGAATAACAATGGATACGGTGGAATCATTGATATGTACACAATAATATCATAGTATGTACGCATTTAATATTGTTATAGATGCGATAAAAAATAATATAAGTATATCCGTTTAGTTTATCCTTAACTGTATCCATTTTTACATATCCGATTAGCATCCGTATCCGATCTGCTAATATTCGATCCATATCTGATATCCGATTTTGACATATACGGATATCATTTTTTCACATCCGTCAATATGTATCCGTATGCGAAGGTTGGGTGCGGATACGGACATGGTAAAGACAATATCTGATCCGTATCCGATCTGATGGCACCCCTACCCATATGGCATGCACAAGTTTTCCCGCCAAGCTAGGGCTAGGCATATCCTCCATCCATAAAGGGGTTGCACAAGGCTGAACATCCATATGCAGTTTGTAAGATCAAGCCTTTTCAGCAATGGACTCTAGGGGCAAGACAATTAACTTGCTTACTTGACAAACTCTCTCGAACAAGGAACGACATAAATAAAAGAACCATGATGCTGATAAAATGGAAAATAAAAGAAAAGGCAGCACAATTCCGGCTATAAACCAACTGACAGCCAGAAAGTTGGCAAGATAACTATCAATGAGAAAACAATCCTCTTATGCCCTTAAATTATGGCATTACCTTAGAATTTGGTTGTGTTTAACATGTCTTTTTCCCCCTAAAAACAGCCTTCGTCTCTATCATCCAAAGTCTCATGAATAATTTCACCATGGGATGTGAAACTGTAGGAGACAAAATAGAACATGGAACTATGCAAACACTTTGACAGAAAATGCATAATCTGTTCTTTGTGCTATCGTCTGTGAAATATGTTGCAGAGTATGAAGAAGGTATGATTCTCAAAAAAGAATCCATTACAGCAGTGAGCGAATACTTTATGGCAGAAGTCTGCGTATAGGCAAAAATCTAGCTGACTGTATTGTACCTCAATCTTCATTACAAAACTATACACAATCATGAATTACTCAGCTTTTTGTAACAATCCATAATTAATTTTCCGCTTCCAACAATTACCGGAAAGGTAGTCTTTTATAAATTTTTATCAATTCAATCGTATGATCCTAGGATGAAATAGAAGACCTATCGGTTTTTAGGTGACGCCAAATAACGATCTTCTCGCTCGTTTCATTAGATTAGAATAGCAACAACAAATAGAAGAGAAGAACAGAGAGTTGAGAGTTGGATATGAGTTGGAGATTGATCGATACCGAGAGTGAAGGGACCGATCCCGAGGCCAGGCCGGATGTCGAGCGTGATAGATCCCATCGCCGTCCCCTCGCACCGCCTCCTCGCCGCCGCCGCTGGCCCCACCGCGATCCCCGCTGCCGTCGCCGCCGCTGCCGATCTATGCTGCATTCTGATCGCTCTCCTCCCCGCTCCCCCTATTTCTCTCTTCTCTTTTTGTCTGCCCCTTTCTTTTCTTTCCTTATGCCGCGAGACTAATGCTGCTTGGCAGGATTGCGATCATCTCGCCTCACGGACGGACACGTTTGTTTCTCGGAGTTGGACCCCACCAGCTGTTGCAAGCAATCGGGCGGTGGGCGTGTCACGTAAGCACTGAAAATTAATTAAATACTAGATTACAACTTTGCGGTGGGACCAATCAGCGAAGATGTGAGGAGGGAGAGATAAGAAAGGAGGCGGAAGGGAAAGATGAAAGAGAGGAGTAAGGATGGGGCGGCGGAGGAGTGGGGAGGAGAGAGCCTATCAGTTATCTATTGCTCTTTTTTTTAGATGGCAGACGGACAGATAAAGTGTAAGAAGGAGTCATAGGGAAACTTGCTCGTTTTGATAAATATAAATGATTATTAGAAAATTTTTCAACAACTACCTACTTCACTTCTTCAGCATAACCTGATTTCTCCCAACCACCATTTCTTTATATATTTTTATTTTCTCTTTCACTCTCCCCCATCACCCCCAGCATTGCTCTCCTCTCAACCTTGACCTGATGGTGAGTTATTCACATGTCGATCTGCGTGGTCAGGTCGTCGTGAGGTTTAGAGGGGGTGGGGAGAGCCCCCCTCTCAGGGTCGGGGTAAAAGCCCCTGGAAAAATTTTTTGGGATCGACTTTTTGCAGATCTCGTTTGTATGTGCTTGCGAGAAGTTTTGTTTGTATTTAAATCTGAAAAGCATTAGAGATCATTCGATCTCAGTGGATGAGGGGTTACTGATGATGGCAATGTTGATAAGAGATTTGTGACTCATAATCGCGGTCCTCTGTGAAGACTGACTCAGAAATAAGGTATTTGTGAGGACTACGATCATGATCACAATCTTCGGGTTTGTCTGGTTGTCCTAATTGGCCGTAATTCGTAAGTCCTAATTGGTAAAATTTTTTACAGTTTTAAGTGAGTTAAATGCATGTAAGTTTTACAGTGTTTGGTGGTAATATAAGTTGTAAGTGGAAATTGTATTGTATTTTATGTTGTTTGGCTGTTGTAATATGTAAGTCGTAAATGAAAAAATGATCACAAAATTAACTATTTGATGGTTTAAAAAGTTTTAATATTGCAAATAAATATTAAAATGTTAAATATTAAAAAAAATTAATATTAATATAAAAAATAATATAAATTTGCATGACCACAAAATTAACTGTAACTGGGTTGTAAGTGAGTGATAATTGGGTTGCAAGCATAAGTGTTTTACGAATTACGATCCAAACAAACGTCGTAGTTGTAATTGAGTTGTAAGTCATTTACGAATTACGGACTTTTACGTTTTTTATGACGAAACAAACAACCCCTTCATAGAGACTCAAATATTATATATCTTTGTGAATATTACAATCATGATCGCAGAATTTGATGGGCAGGCTCTTCCGCTGGGCTATATAAAACAAAACAGTTTACACAATCCTCGTAAAAAAAGTCCAAAGAGGGTACTGAACTTAAACAATAGAGAGAGTTTTTAACTATTGATCTCATCTCAAACATGGCGGACCCATTATGGGCTGGGCCGGGCTACAGCCCGGCTCATTTTTTTCTATATAGGCTTAAACTCATTTTTATTTTTGTTCTTTTCATATATTGTGTTAGACCCCCTTTCTATTTTGGCTTTTTTTAGCAAATTTATTTCTAGTTTCACTCCTGATTTAGTAGAGAATGCTGTTTTATTCTTTTGATAAATTCATATAATTCATAAGTATATGCTATGAAAAATTACAGCCCACCCCAAATTTTTCCTAGTTCCGCCCCTGATCTCAAAACAGGAGTTTATAGAGGTAATCCCTAGTGAAGAAAAAAATTCTTATGCCTTTGTTTCTAATTATCTTATCTAAATGGGGTATTTCTGTGTTAAACTGCCATATGAAATACATTATGTGGGTCTAAATTTAGCTTTATGATAAAAGATTCTATCTTTTCTCTTTGTCCATATTACCCTTACTATTGCCATCCTAGACACATCTCCTAATTCTTCTTCCAACTCTTTATTTTTCTTCTTGAAACTGCCACTAAGAGTGTAAAGATCCAAGCTTCCCCTCCCTGATGACAAATTATTTTCTCCAAGCACCATAATGGTCCCATTGTTAAGAAACTTATAATAACAATTAGCTAAAAAAGCACCAACAAAGTTCCATCTCCAAATAGAAGCATCTTTTATTTTTCTTTATTTCTTTTCGGATTTAAAATGACAATACCTTGATACATATCTGAACAAATGTAAACATTCAAGAAATTTTAATCTTGTGCAGAGGAAATTGTTCTTCATCTGAAGAGGCAGATGTTGAAAATGAACTCTTTACTACATGACATAGGCTGATAATGATTGGAGTCCAACTTCTGATATTTTGCATGGATCGTTCTGTTTGAAACTATCCCGACGGGTAACATGGATGTGTGTTTAGAGTCTTCAGTCTGACTCCAAATTAATCCGTTTATATATGTAGCCAAAATCATTTTAACAATTATTTACTTTTATTAATGCATCTAATCCTTTTATAGAAGGAAGGGCTATTTATAGACTCCATTCTATCAAATCCTTCGATCCTTTTAGTGTCTATCAATTATATTGGATATGTATTGGATGATTAACAAGTCTTATCATTTGTTCATTTTTTAATTGTATTTTTCTTGAGATTTCTTTTTATCGCACGTGATGAATGTTATGTTTCTGGGACAAATGCAAACGCTTAAGGCAAAGTGTAAAATGTGGATTTATTGATCGACTAACAGCGGTAATGCTATCTTACACGATTTCTGTAATTCAGCATGATATTAGTTGACAATAAAAAAATTAATTCAACATGTTTCTTCCTATGGAATCAAGTAGTTTCTTCCTATGGAATCAAGTTAATTCACATGAAATGGATCTAACAACACAGTTCCTCCTCTTCTTTAAACCCTATTTCCTCTTCTTAGAAGGCCCTAAATCAACTTGCTGCCCAGGTTACATAACACTTAACAGGCCCATGTTTGTTTAGAATGTCTGTAGTCTCAACTGTCTTGGTCTACATTTCAAAACATGATGTTCACTTTGTACTATTTTTAGACAGCTCTTTTTCACCACCTCTCATGTCAAATTCATTCACAGTTTTCTGGAGAACAATGGAAAATGCAGCCTGCGAATGACTATTGGGGAGTAGTTTGTTTAATATCCCTGCTCATGGTCCACAACCAAGCAGCATAGATTGGGCAAGTCTTCATGGTGCTTTAAACAGAATTCTTCCTTCCTTCATCTTCTATTCAGCCAATGAGCTCTGGCCCTAGTACCATTCCAAGGGGCAGTGAGGTGCAGCAATCTCCATCTACCCTAACTTCTCCATTGATGAATTCAGTTGGGGATGGGCTTCAAACTCTGTACCTAATGTTAATCCTTCCAAGACCCAAGAGACTGTAGTGTCATGAGCAACTTACAGCAGCAGAACAAGCCTTTCTGAGTTTCCTGCGCTAGTTCCTTCTGGAAACCATGCCGTTTGTAGTGGTTTCGACACCACTGAGTTTGTAGATGGGTCAGAAAAGAAGCAGAGGTTGGAAACTGATAATTCCAATACGACACCAAATAGCGAGCAGGCATCTTCTGACATTCTAAATTCTGGAAGTATCCAGCCAGCCAATTCTCAGTTGAATGAGGCAGGTGATCATAGAATACCCTCAAATGAACTTGATTCCAAAAAAAAAAAGGTGCTCTGAGCACGTGACAGATCAGCTTCTGAAATAAGAATATACCTGTTGACGGCACTGGCACTGGCACGGAAGTCGGTCATGCTTCTGTTGCTCCAAATGCATTTGGCTCTTCAAACTTACCTGATGCCTCAGTTTCAGTTCAGAGGTTAGAAGCTTCAAGTGCCAAGGCACAGTTTGCATCTCAGTGTTGGACATCTGCTTCAGCTCAGCAACAAGGGCCTAACAATTCGTGTGCTAATCCTAATCCTGATCTACCATTTAAATATCGGTTGGGAATGGCTCCACAGCATCCAAACCCAGGCACAGGAAATTGGAAACATGGTCTACCTGCAATACCTTGTGCTGCAAATATGGGTTGGGACTGATGGCACATGGACTCATGTATATGACGTGGGGAACACCTGCAAATCTAAATTGGGCACCACCGCTCGGTCACCGATGAATGCAAACCTAGGTTGGGCAATTCCAGCACAGGGAAATGCATCTGTGAACCTGGCTTGGGGAGCACAGACACAGGGAAACCCAAATGCTGGCTGGGTAATGCCAATGCAGGTAAATTCAGCACAAAAGTTGGGCTGCACTGAACATTGGGAATGCAAACCCAAATCCTGGTTGGGTTGCGCCAACAGAAGGAAATGCAAATCAGAATGCCACTCGGGAACACTGATGCAGGGACCTGGACAAGGAAGTGTGGGCATTTCTGTAATCAGAATGGCGGTGGTGGGAAGACCAACTCCTGCGGCGATGGAGGGTCATCACATGCTCTGCCTCCAGCGGAACAGAGAGGAGTTTGCAATTTCCATGAGAATGGAGCAAGAAAAGGGGCATCCTGTAACTATATCCATTCATGATCAGACGCAGAGGTGAAAGATGCATTTTTGTTTTTCTGGTGTGCAGTATACTTCTTGTTTGTGCACAGGAACACGCCAAGATTATGTATATGCATGATGGCCGTGTTTGTAATCTCATGTAGACCTCTATGCCATTAGAATGGATACAACCTTCCAGTGGCGTATGCAGGGTTTTCACTCAGAGGGGGCGAAAATGTCATAATCATAAAGTAAGAATTCCTAATTGTCACACTCAGTGGCATATACACAGGATTTTCACATAGAAATTTACTCAGTTGAAATGTCATACTCATTAATTAACCAAGAACATGAATATTAACTAATAATATGTATTCTAAACAACATAATAACTTAAAATTTTGTAATGGGTTCAATTAGGTTAATGACCAGTGCCCTTCCTTCAAAATCAGAACATATAGCAACTCTTAAGTAAAGTAAAAAATAAAAAACATATGATTAACACATTATTAACCAACATACATCAAACAATAAACAAAACCTAGATACATGTAGGATACAAAACTTAAAAGAAAAGTTATGCCAGAATCTATAGATTTGAAGTACGTACCTTAAAATTAATTTAGCCCCTCGTCTGCGTTGTATTAGTTATCAATAGATGATGCATTGCTAAATGTAGGGAAGGGTTCTAATATCTCAACACTACTGAACACAACAAATTTTCCATTCTTTAATAGACAAACTTAAAAAATAAAGAAAACTGCATTATCTGATCCCATAAACTTAAGGAAACATTTTAAACTAAATTTCTCTACTTTCTCTGCAAAAATAATGAACTTTATCAACAAAAGCATAAAAGGAAACCAAAAAAAAAATTATAGCCAAAGACCTGTTTCAGCTCTTCGACCACATCTCTCCGCTTCATCTCCTCTTCTTGCGACAGTTCCAATCTCTCTTTCAATATAACTGAAACAAGAACAATAAGAATTCGACAATCACTCACTGAAAATCAAAAGAAAATCAACAAGAACTCATTCAAAAACTCCGACCAATCAGCTGAACCAACATCTGCGAGATCTGCTGGTCAAGCTGGAGCCAGGTGGTCGGATCAAATCGTACTTCGGTCGAAAAATTAAAGGGGATCGAGTACCCAGGCCCAAGTCTCGCCATAGAGAATCCATCCGCCGCCACTGGTGGAGGCGGAGGCAGGAGGGACAAGGCTCTTCTGGAACTCGGAGTCTCAGAGAGAGGGGGAGGGGGGGGGAGAGAGAGAGAGAGAGAGAGAGAGAGAGAGAACGAGGCTGTCTGTATGCGCTAGGGTTTTTTGAAGGCGATCGAGGCCGAGAGGCGAGAGCACTGTGGGTTGAGTTTTTGTGAAGAGATCTTTTTTTTGTGAACGAAGTGAGCGGTTATTTCATTTACAACCCGATCCAAAGACTCAATTTTGTGAACGAAGCAGGTAGTTCTTTCTTTTTACAATCCGACCCGTCCCAAATGCCCTATGCTACTCTGTGTGCATGGATTTTAGTGGGGGCGACCGCCCCCACTTGCCCTCACCTGCGTCCGCCACTGCAACCTTCACATTCCTTTTAATTGATATCTCAATTTTATGCAGATTTATGCTGCCTTCAGGACTTGCAGCCTTGCAGGTTTGGAGGCCCAAAGATTTAACAGAAGATATGACACTCAAAAGTTGAATGGAAAGGGATCCCCAAAGATTTGGAATTGAGGCTTTGTTGTAGTCGTTGTAGGTTTAAGCTCTAGCAATTTTTGATTTAGCATTGTTGATCATTATTGTCCATAATCTGTTCATGTGAGAATCAACTCACACCCCCCCCCCCCCCCCCCCCCCACACCCCAACAATAGAGAGAGAGAGAGAGAGAGAGAGAGAGAGAGAGAGTGTGTGTGTGTGTGCGCGCGCGCGCGCGCGCGCCCAGCCATAAAACCTTCAGGATGGCGCCACTTGGCAAGTTTCCTATTTCCGTTCAAAACAAATAAGGTTTTTCCATTCCCGGTTCAAAACAAACAGGCGAAGTGGGAAATGAGTTTTCCCACTTCCCATTTTCCTCCCACTTTCATGAATCCAAACACGCCCTTCGATGACCTCCCTTCTCTTTTGGTTTTGAAGTGAAAGCCCGTGCAACTAGGAAGCAACCTGTCAAGTTCAAGTTGGCTGGGAAAGAGTCTAGACAAATATGTAAAAGACGGGAAATAGTACAAAAGCAGGTAATATGATATGAGCGTGCATGCACACGGGCACACACATAAATGGTGCATTCTGTTTCTTTTTCTCATAATTTTATCGTAACAGAGCTGAAGCTGCTGCACACACACCAAAAAAAAAAAAGTATGAAACCTCAAAATTAATACTAGCTCTTGCCAGTAAGTCCATTGTTGTTTTATCCATAAGAATGCTCAAGATGCATTTAGGACTTAAGTCTGCTAAATTGTGTTCTAACCCCCTTTGTTGGCTTTATATCAGTTTATATCGTTGCAGGGGGAAACATCTGGTTACCGAGGAGAATATGAAGAAAGAATTTAAGGTCTTCTTGCTACATCTTTTTTTCCTCCCTTTTACTGTTTCTTCTGCATCTGATAATTTTGAAATGCCAATGTGGTTTGCTTTGCCCAGCTGCAACCTAGAAAAATCACATTGCTCTTCTGTTAGAGCTGTAGCAAGTTTCAGTTGGAGAAATGATGGTGGTGTAACTGGTGTCTCTTTATAAAAAGGTTGAGTATTTTGATAACTTCGAAGGAGACTGGACTACCCAGGCCATTTGTTACCCATTAGCATCTAATTATCAGCAGATTATGTAAAATGTTACCAGAATTCGGACTATTTGGAAAACAGTAACGATTTTTACAAAGAAGGTTTCGCTTGACTTCCACATTCATCAGGCTTAAGATTCTTGTTACCTTTTGGAGCTTGTGCAGGATTCCAACAGGAAGTTTTATTTGAATCTCTTGTTCACAATTTCGCTGATGTTTCCAATAACGGTGTAGGATCATCACGAGGTCTTACAACCTTCCTTTAGAATATCCCTGCGTTCATTCTTTGCTTTTGCTGATGTGTTCACAGTTATGAAGTTTCGCATTGTGACTGCTTGTTTTTTCATCCTATTAGTTTCAGAAAAGCTTTCTGGATTCGCTGGTTGTATACAGTCTAGCCTGTTGCTTAAGAAGAATGGTTGTGTTATACTGCAGCAAGGCTTCTGTCTGGTTTTTAGCATCTTTTTTGGTTGGTTACTTTTTCTTTCTGATCTTGAATTATGAAGGATGTTAATTGTTATTATTATTATTATTATTACTACTTTTTGTTTGCAATGTTTTTATGTTTACTCGGCTTTCTACTTTGTTGTGTTTACACGGCAGTTAGTACTGACGGTGCAGCACAAGTCTGGTTTTTTTCCCCTTTAATCCACGGTCACTTAATGTGACCTGATGCTAATCGAAGGGGAGAGTGCTGAAGATCACCCTGCTAACTTGGATGGTACTGCTTCTAATAGGTACCGCTTGCGCCAAGATCTTATAGCTGTGATGCTATGGTTGAAAAATGGTTGTTGATCCATGCTGCTAGAAACAGCAGAATTTCTGAGATAAGCAACGGCACTGCACCACAGTTACAATCATTATAGAACTGCCTCGCTTCCATGACAAGCGCAGTATGGGTGAGTTTTGCCTACAGAATAATGCTAACTGTTGGTTACTTTACCAGTTCACTGCAGATTATCGCCCTGTTCTTGAGCGTGGTAGAGTTCTTTGACCTTTGACAGTTCTTAGTCCAAGTTGAGAGCACAACTCTAAAACTGATACTTCTGATGAATGCATATGCTGGACTGAAAAATGTCAAAGATGAAAGGGCTGAAGCTCTTGGATCCCTCAAAACTAAAATCTCTTGGTTTTGTTCAGGAGTAACATACTTTCAGGTGTTCATCTTTCGGTGGTCAGAGTCTCTTCAAACCGTGGAAACCCACGGAATCTCTTATTTATTTTGAAGGTCACTATCAAGCAATCAACAGAAGATGAAGCCATAACTGACACGCGAAACTCCATCCTCTTCAACTCAGGTCCGAAACAGAGTCGCAAAGTGGGACAGATGGTGGTATTTACTGACTGTATTGTTACATAGTAGAAATGAAGAATGTAATCTCTGTTAAATGAAGCATGAGTTTCTATGAGTATTTGTAAGCTAATTTTAGTACCTTTTACGATAAGTTTGGAACTAATGCCACAGGTGAACAGAGGTCTATTTCGATATGCCAAATTGAAGACCGAGCACATGAATCTTCATTGTACATTTCCCATCTTAAGACACACATGGAATGAGAATCTAATACCTCTTTGATCTCCACAATCATATTTGAAGAAACTATGTACTTTATCTATCATGTTCGGCTATCCAGGTTAGAGATTGGTAATCCTTCTACTGTGTTTACATGTGGCCAGACTCTCTTGACTGTTTAAAAGGGTTAAAAATGAGAATAGAAGTTTGACATCATGTAGAGCATCTTGCTTTATTTTCCCTTCAAAGGATCTACTGGTAGTTTAGCTGCAAGGATCTTTAACTTAAACATCTTGGGGTGCAGTAGGAGCAGATAAGAAAACTGGGTAATAAGAGTCGAGTTCTAGTTGTTGCAGGATCTCCGGCATAGCCCATAGGTAAGAAGAGTGGCCATCAATAAGATGAGTAACATCGACCTGGCCGTTACATGACATCCATGTGATTTGTTAAGCAGATATTGGACACAATAAAGGGTAGACTGCATGAGAAAAACAAGTGATGTACTGACATTTTCAATTCCAGGATAATTAACGGTTTGAATGCCAGCCAGTCCGTGTGAAAGTAGACTGCATAATTGAAAGCATAATTGAAACAACAAAAGATTAAGAATAGTTATAAAAAGTTGTGGAGGAAATGAATAAGGAAACCTTGCACGAAAGGTCACTCCAAGTATCCAGTCATTTGTCGAGAAAACATTCACAAATCTTCCCGCGACTATCTGCAACCAAACGGAAACTATGAAAGCTCATCCAACTACTATCAAGTAAACAAAATAGTAATGAAGAGGAAAGAGTTGTTGCTTAGCGGAAAACTGTGAAAATGATCTAGTAGCATTCACATGATATCCACACCTTTCTAACACTCTCCCATTCTTCGCCTTTGGAAGATATCGGTGCACCCAGAAGAACAACCTTTTCTACAATTCCATCTGCAAAACTGCAGCTTTGTCAGGCTTGCCCATTGAGTTCCAAGCAAATGTATGCAGCATAAATGAGCAAGAACCTTCTCCTGATTCAGCCACCTGTTGCAAACATTTAAATATAACTCGTGCCCCTAGTGAAAATCCTATGAGAATCACCGGTCTGGAAATTTCATTAAAGACAAAATATACCCCGTTAACTTGGTAGGTTATTCAATTTTTTTTTTCAAAATAAAAATATTTATAGTTCTATGCCTGTCTCCTTGCAGATTCTTTGATAACACTTCGGCAAGAAGAAGTCCTGCTTTATCTGCTCTGTAGTTCAATATACACAAAAACAGTCAAAACTTGTTCAGTAACTTAAAAAGGAGATCTAAAATTGGTATCATCGTTGAACCTATCAATAGCAATTGACCATTTGCTATCTATGAAATCAATGGCTGCAAGCAGTGTAGTTGGCCAAGCAAATGCAGACACAAGAGTGCCTAACACAGTCATCATGGCACCTTGCTTCATCAGTTCCATCGTAAGTTCTGCAGATACAATTTTACTCCATCAGATACATTTTAATGTTGAGGACGGTGAAAAAATATCCAAGAATCATAATGTCCAGCAGTCTACTTGATTTGAGCCAATCCTGAATTGCAGTACTCACTGCAATAATATTCTTCGATTCCCACTGAAGAGCATACCTGAAGATTTCAAAAAGGTGTGAGAAATTTCCCGGTATAAAACCTGATGAACAAATACATCTCCCCCCCCCCCCCCCCCCCCTCCTCTCTCTCCTCCTCCTCCTCCTCCTCCTCCTCGAACAGAAACAAAACATATTCACCTGTGAAAAGTATATTATAGCTAATAATAACTATATGGCACCCGCACAAGTGATAACATTAACAAAAAGATAAATTATTAATCCAAATATTTCTTTTTACATGTGAAATACAATTTAAACAACAGAAAATAAATATTAAAAAAAAACACTTCCCTGACTTGTTCTTCCACAATTGTCATGATAAAACTTGATGCCATTATAATGGTTGCTATGCTTCTTTTGACATCTATCATGTATTCTCTCTAATTATGTTTCTCATTCATTTTTGTTCTAATATTTATTTTCATAAATCATAAACATATGCTTAGAATGTGGTCTACCTCTCCAAGTGCTCATTTGTTCTTTTCCAAGGTCTGGTGAAATCTTCCTCCTCAGAAACAAAACCAGAAATTAAGATGCCAACTGCTAGACGCTGTAAATAAGATAGTGTTCACTTCAATGTAGGGTTTACTGTAGTCGAACCACAGGAAAATTAGGCAGCCTAGTTCATGTACAGGAATGCAGAATATTAACTTCCTTAAACCTATAGAAAAATATAAAATTATAAATATAGGATACTCACACCTTGGTTATGATTGTCACCAATAGTTTTGAACTCGAACTCTTCAATGCTTCCAATCCTTCTAGCCATTTTGCTTCCAGAAAGTCCAGCACCAGCAGCTGCATTTCACCGTGGAAGCATACTCATCAATGTTCCCTAATAAAAGTTTGATCAGAATGTACATGCATCACTAATTATCACCACGTGGCAAGACAGCAGGTTCCTGAATTTGCCTGCTTAGAAATTAGTTCATCTACAAATATAGGTGTGATACATTCTCCAGATGATGATCTTACAAACATTAAGACTATTTGCAACATTTATTGGCTTCAAACACAATTGCATAACAGGAAAAATTGCTGACAATGTACTGATTTGGAATCACAAGCTCGGCGCACGTGCGTGCATTTACGTAATCGTAGATGTTATATGGTTATAGATACTGTTTCCAGGCAAAAGAAGTTGCAGTTGTCTAGAGCAAAAGGTCCACCTCCAAAAGATGCAGCAACAGCCACAGAACCAGCCGCAGATCCTGCAGCAGTGGCTACCGCAGCAAAACCACTCGCTCCGATAAGAGGGACTAGGCTTCCTAATGTCGGAGCTAGAGCACTGACTCCTGCAGCAATTGCTGGAGCGGCTAGACCTGTTTGAAAAGACATTAAAAACAAGATTTAAAACCATTATTAGGAAAAGAGTTGATAGGGTACAAAATTTGCTCTTTCCTATTCTCCTAAATCTATGTTATTGAACCTCCAGTAATGGCCATCAAGGTTCCCCCAGTCAATGCAGCAGCACCAATGATGCCACCGCGCGTTTCCATTTTGACCATGCACTGTTTTCTGATTCACTTTCATCTGGCAGTGCTCCCTCTTCTTTCAAAACAGCCATTGCTGAACAAGCAACCATTATCTCCATTGCTTCCTGCAAAAGAAAAAGTTCTGAACACACAGATTTGATGGTATCTCCGGATTGAATGTTAAAGGAGCAGAAACTTGAATGTATAAAATACTAAGTTGGTCCCATTATGATAAATGAAGAAGCACCCAGAACACTCGGTTACCGCACCTAAACTAGTTTCAGAAGATTGTCAAATAACATTTTAAAGCTATCTTCCCTCAAAAAAGAACATTGTTTAAGAGATGAGTAGACTCACTAAAGTGCAAATATCATGGTCTTATCACTACTTGAGCTTTACAATGTTCAATAAAATTTTGCAGCTCCGATGTATCAGTTGCAAAGGGGGGGAAAAAAAAAGAATGTGGAGCTCAGAACTGCCGAGTGGTAGTGGAAATAGTAAATCTGAAGATAGAATCATAATAGGCTCTGAGCTCTGTGTGATACCGTGTCACAGTCTACATATCACTACCATTGAGTAAAAGAAAAAACATGTGCTACTAGGTACCAAGTTTGTGAAAATATAAAAAGATTACAAAACACAATTTCAAAAGCTTCATCTAAATTAGAAGGAAAGCATTTCACAATGGAGTGGAAGATAGTATAAACTGAGATGTGTATGACATAACCATCGAGCTTTCATTCCCACAGTTTGGTGTAACTACATGTTCTGACCAAGTAGAGCTACACTAAATCCTATCTGCCCCAATGTTTAGAGAGCCACAATGCCTCTTCCCATAATGGAATTTTTCTCTTTCAGCGTATCCTGGATGAAACCATAATCTTGAAAGGGATGGTAGCATTCATCAGGCTATATGTTATGGGACTGTTGACAGACACATAAGGATAATTATTTAAATCAATGCGGAGATGAATGGAAGACTTCATCCATATCTAAGATGCATCCAGATATGTAAAAGAAAAGGTCTGGAAATACAAACCATTTTTATCCACTTGATATCCAACCAGATTGCCAACAACCGTAGAGCAGTGCGAAGACGAGCATCATATCCCTTTTTCAATCTTGGACCTTCATTTCTGTCTTCAGGTGTATCAGCCACGCAGGCAGAAAGAAGTTCAAACAGAAGTGTCACTTTCCGTTGGTAATTGACCAGAACTTGCCCCAGAATGGATTTTCTATCACATGCACTGCCAGGCTGATTGCTTTCTTCGACTTTTCTTTTGAATTCCATCTTATAGTTTGTCAGGTCAAGACTTTCAGAAGGTCCAAATATATCTTCAGAACTTTTATGCATTGTTTTAGAATTACTGACGTTTTGGCTTTCATGCTGCTTCTTAGTTAATTCAGCTGACGCAGAATCAATTTCCAATCTCATTGCCATAGAATCAACTGTTACTGCCAAGACACGTTCTTGGCTTGATTTATGTGAAGATGTTTCGTTATCATCTTCAGATATTATCTTCAGAAACTGGGTCATCATAAAGAAAGGAATGAAACAGATGGAGGAGTTAGTAAACCCAAAATTGATAAGAGAGAAAAGATAAAGACATAACTCACTAAGCAACACATTGAGTTTTAAAGAACATATATACTACAAGAACTAGGTAAAATTTATTAACTTAAACAATTACCCATATTAATAATTCAGAATAAATGGAGCGCATAAGTTGAATATGTGAGACCATAATCAGCAAATGTGATATATAATGTCAATTAATTACAGTAGAAGCCCCTCTAAATTAATATTCTTGGAACCCACCCTTGAGTATTAATTTAGAGGGGTTATTAATTTGAAGGGTTTTATTTTATAAATTGTTATTTTATTTTAAAAAATATGTTTGTTTAATGTTTCATGTTCTTCAAACTCCTCCAATGGCTTGATATCATTTAATCTCCATAAAAATCTCACTTTGATTGGTAAGCTTCTTAAAAATATCCTTATAAATATATCATCTACTTAGTGAATTAGAACAACAAATTCAAAACTTTCACTATAGAAATACTATAGAAATCAATTATTTACTTAGCCATCCGGCGAAAGAAGTGTATTACACTCCAACTGAAGAGGATATCATCAATGATATCACAAGGCAGAATAATGATGGTGTGATTGAGATAGATGATGACGAGTCATGAGATACCTAAAATCTCTACAAGTAAAGCTATTGAAATGCTAAATTTAGTTGAAATCTTTTGATCACAACAAGAAGGTGATTACAATAACTTCTTGAGGACAATTCAAAAGATGGAAGATGAAGTCAAAAATATCAAAAATGGTGGTCTTGTGCAAACTAACATCTTGAAATACTTTTCCAATTATTAAATATTGTATGTAATATATTTTAACTTTTATAAAATTATTAATTTATGTGACAGTCGGGACCAAAATTTTACACTAGATTTCAAAAAAAATTATTAATTATTATGATAGAGGGATTTATTAATTTTTTACACTGGCTCAAGTGGGATTTTTTTATTAATTTAGAGAGGTTATTAATTTAGATAAGATTAATTTTTAGGGGTTCTACTGTATTAAGTATAAAATTGTCTAATAAAGGGCTACTACAATCATGTTGTTGATAATGAGATGAAGATGAAGCAACATACAATTAGGGCATTATCCTTGGCCGGAGCAGACGCCGCCGCCGCCGCCGCCTTCTCCAGCCCTGGCCATGCCTTCGAATCAATATCCATGAACCTGCAAACACCAAAAAACAAATGACCATATACATAAAAATCCTACCTTCAAATCTGCTATCATTCAGAAATTCAAAAAAAAAAAAAAAATTTACTGATAGACTGGGCGAAGAAGGCCTTGGGACTTGTGGGTCCAGAAATGGGAACAATCGCAGTCATCATCTGCTGCAATGTTGTCAGGATGAGTGAATGTTTCCTCATTTGGCCAGTGTTGGTCGTTGGGGGGACGGACGAGGTCGATCTGGGCCCGGCGGAGGGCGAGGCCGAGCAGCCCTGCCGCGGCGTATCTCTGCGAGGTTGTGAGGGCGGAGGGCGGCATTGATCACCTATTCGCCTGCTCTCTCTCTCTCTCTCTCTCTCTCTCTCTCTCTCTCTCTCTCTCTCTCTGTGGATTTTTTATTGAATTCTTCCACCATTTTTTGTGGCATGATGAAGAACGGGGAGAGAAATGATCGGCGCATTGGGCGATGGATGGCTACGTGCAACACATGGGGAGAATGAGAACTGAACTTCATTTTATACGGCAATATTTGTCTCCAATAATTAAATTAAAAACACACACATAAAAAAAATTTTTAAAAAAACAATTTTAAGAAATCCGTCTCAAATTCAAAACCTTTTTGCAAAATAAGTTTTAAATATTAGCATTAAACATTATACTTATGTAAAAGTAAAGTGGTATGCCGATCAATATTACTCTGAAAACACCAAAAATTATACTGCTTCACAATGGAGACAAACATGATGGCGCCCAAACTCCTCAAACTTAGTTGAAAACTGTATGTAAAATCGAGATAATAGCTTGACGGAATGTTAGGAACACTTTTTTAGTTAAATCCCAATATCAAAACATATTTGGAAGAACGTAATATTAGAGTATTTTTGGCTATTTGTTTCAAGGAATACTATTTTGACTAGAAATTTTAGGGACAACATTGTGGCCACAAACTCTAAAGAGTAGATCATTTGTCAGTTCTTTGTTATTGTTCTGTACTAGCATGGGGTTACTTCCTTTACTTATTTTGAGTTGAAAAGAAATTGGCAAGGGAAATATCTTTGTATCATGTTTACTTTATTGAATAAATTTTTAATAATAAAAGATCAAAATGAAAAGATAAGAAAATTCTACTCGCACTCACCTTCTCTACTGTTTACACTCACTCTTCTCTTTTCTCTCATTTATCAATTTCAAATTATCATAATTTATTTTATACCTCCTTAAAATTTTTCAAATATTATTTTATATTTTATCCTCAATTAGATTTAAAATGAGACACTTGATCTTGTTGAGTGATCAACAATATTTTATAATGTTGGACACAGTTTTTGCACGTACACAACTGATGAAATGGATTTAGTGATCAAAAGTTAAAATTTATGAAGTGATCATACTGTTAGACTATCAAGCTCTTTACTGTTAGACTATCAATCAGACCTTGATTGACATTGAAGCTTGGAACCAGAGAAGTATGTACTGTCATTTTGCACACGTGAGATGTTGAAATTAGTCAAAAAAAATCAAGCTTGTAATTTACTTGATAACTTAAACAACGATGTATGAGTTGCGAATTGCGATAGGCTTAGCAGTGTTGCTCTGCCTTCACCATAAATCTGTGAAGCTTAATTGACACACCTCGCTTCTCAAAATACGCAGAAACAGAGTCGTGACGAGAGTCGGCGACGTATGTACGCGAGAAGAATACCCTATGCACATACGTTAAGCCTATAGTAACCTGAACAAGTTATAAAATCTACTACAACAAATTAATATCACTGCAATATGAAATATAAATATCTAACACAATGATAGCAAATGAATAAAGAAAAGAAATGGCAACTGAACATGATATAAATAGAATCAGGAAATAACATGAATAAAATAGCAAGAATACTTATAGTCAAGAAAAAAGAGACTCCAACTCCTCGTAACGCAATCATTAATAAATAGCCACAAATCTAGAAATGCAAATCCAGAGAGTCAGAACTCTTAGTGAATGTGTGAGAATAAACTGGAAAGTGCCTGTGTATACAACATGTGAGCAGTTAAAGAAAATATATAGATATACCAGAATAAAAAATAGCATGAATAAAGTACATAAACAGTAATGTGGATAGCACACAGTAAAGCATGTGTCCAGTCAGGTATTCAATCAGGTATTTATCAAAATCTATGTATTAGGCAGGTAGAGTCAGTCAGTACTAGAGTCAGATGTACATTAGGTCATAAGTATAATCAGATGTTTATAATATCATGCATGTAACATGTGTCTACAATCAATCACAGTACAT
Organism: Agave tequilana; assembly: GCA_038442645.1. NCBI lineage: Eukaryota > Viridiplantae > Streptophyta > Magnoliopsida > Asparagales > Asparagaceae > Agave > Agave tequilana. The sequence continues at coordinate 27,108 of JAVJIF010012349.1, forward strand.
TGTGAATAGTTTTTTATTATTATGTCAGCGAATACCAATTGACACCTGTAATAAATGCATCCCATACTACGCCTATCACACGTGTCAATCAAGATTCTAAGTTATTGAGACTAATCAGTTGGAGACATTGTCCATACTTTAGGTGGGTCCCGTACATACCCGGGACCACGACCCAGACTCCTGGCGCTGAATCAGGCCCTACCACAAGGTAGTCAAGGACATGTATAACATGTATAACATGAATAAGAATAGGATGGGGTACCAGTCACCCCCGGAACTCTGCAGTGGAACCCTCTTTCGGCTGCGCAGCCTATATCCGAGGTCCACCCAAAATACAGACGTTGTCTCCTCCATCAATCTTCTCAATCCCAGTATAAGTTGTTTAATATCAGATTATTTAGATTATCAAGATTATTTAATATGCATGTTACCTAGATCACTATTATAACTCGGTAGATAACAACATCAACATGTGTAATCAGGATACCGGTATAACAGAATATATAATGTCTATGAACAGGATACCGGTGTAATAGGACATGTAACAAGTATAACATGAGAGTGTTGTTACTGTATACAATATTTTTCCCAGCAACTATAGTAACATGAACATTATAATTATCAAGTAAATGTCATATATAATCAGTTAAGTTCTTCAGGTAAATCATGATATTCAGAATAAGTAATGACCTACTCGCATGAATAGAATAATTCGGGTAATATATTTAATCAACTCAGATTCTCAAAATCATCAATATATCCAAGTCTCAATATATAAAATACATACTCATCTATGTCCAACCAATCATTACTATCCAATTTAATTAAGACCATCATACATTCTCACTTCCATTAAGTTCAAATACAAGATACAGAAATCTAAGTAACTAGTCAATTATTTATATACATGCCATCAGGTGAGGTCAAACAAATTTACGTCTACTCCTCAATCTAAGATTAACTCCAACTCAATCGAGTCTACTAACAAATCTAAGTCCAATATCTCATTCTTTTAATAAAGAATCTTCAAATTAATCAATCATCAATATCTAACCAAACTCTCGCCTATTTTACCATCAATAAGAATAAATAAATCTACTGATAATGTCACTCAGATATCAAATCGTATAACTACCATCATGAACCAGTCAAATTCAAGATCTAAATATAATTATAGTTTAAGTTATATCACCAATAGTTCCAATCCCAATCAAGATAATTACTAAGGAGTGGTACATCCTCAAGCTACATGAAATCTATAAAGTTTCTGTACTCAAACCTCAATATCAATAAACATCATTACTCAGATAATTTATTATTGAATATATCCAAATAAAATACTTGCAACTAATAATCCAAAATCAGTATTATGTGATAGATCAAAATCAGGATAAGGTATTCTTATAAATCTCAAGTTGAACTCTACGTCCATATATAAATCAATCTTACAGATAAATTAATCTTAAGGTAACATTTTATTTAATTCACCTTTATTATCTAAATGAATTCTCGTCTGTAGTATCATTAAATAAATATTCGATAAATACCTCAAATAAGTCTACAAATATGAATCAGGCCAAACTCAAATCAATCCAAGTCATAATCTAAGGTGTACGACAACTAGCCTATAATCAAAAATAATAATCCTCCACACTTGTAATGATATTGATAAATACTCATATAAACTAACTAAATAGGATGAGCACTCACTGTTGTCTTATGAAGGAATACATATAATCACACTAGTAAAATAAGTCAGATGATCACATAAAATGATATAGGTACTCATACAAGTAAAAATAAAAATAAATGGTCACATGAAATAAAGCAAGTAACATACATACATACACACACACATATATATATGACAATGGTGAATGAGGAAATAATACAAGAGCAAATACTCACAAGTATCGTCTCAGTAAATTTTAGTAACATAATTACACAACAATATAAAATTATTTATTATAAATTATTATTTAACTAAAGGGGAAAAGAACACTTACCTGAACTCGACCTCAAGTCCAAAGCACTGAAATCATAAGGCCTCGATAAATCTACATAGTTCATTTCAATAGAAATTATTAGATTTTTAAAAGAATATTTACTTGTAAGTTTTAATCTTGATTAATTAGTTTGAGGGTTAGGAATATGATCCTCAGGGTCTAATGAATTTAGTAGTTTTAGTTTAAACCAATGTTTTAATTTTTGTTGAATTTTTAATAGGCTTTAAACTATTAAAACACTTAACAGGTCTGAATTTACCATTAAGGAAAATGACTTTAAAGTGAGTGGTTTGAGTTAATTTATATTGGTATTACTCTAAAATTTTTATCCTAAAAAGTAAAAGTATTGTAGAATATTATTTATATTTTTCTCCGTTTTTTGATATTTTAGCTAATTATTTTAAATACAATTCTTCTTTCTTTCTTTCTTTCTTTCTTTTATATATGTTTAGCAGCCCAGGCCTAATCTAGGCCCATGCTTGCTCCGAAAATTTCTTTGTTTTTTTTTTACAGGGCCCAAGGCCTGGTGTTGTGGGCCGGGCCAGGCCAGCCCTGCACAGACCAGTCTGGTCTGTGCAGTAGCGCGAGGCAATGGCAAATACTTCTTTTTTTAAAAACTTAGTTGTAAAATTTTAGAAATAAATATGTAAATTAAGATGTGGTTTGGTATATTCTCATGTATATTTTAGTTTTTGATATATACAATTATTCATGGAGATCATAATATAGACATGATTTTTAATAAGTTATTTATATCAAATAAATTTTGAAAAAATAGATTACTTACTTGGATTTGATCTCTTCTATCATGTTCCTCAACCTCTGCACTTCAAGATCCCTTTTAATTCATGCTCCGCTTGAGAAGAAAAGAAATAAGGAGGTGGGAAGAGTTGGGTCATGATTTTTCTTTAGAGGTAATAAAGAAGTAGTTTAGGCTTTTTTTTATAGATTATTAGGGATTTGAAAATTTAGAATTTTAGTTGGGTTCAAACTGCTTGACTTAATAGTTTAGGATAAAATTAATTAAGGATATGATTTTGAAAAAAAGATTTGTATTTGGGTAAGTTAGGATAGATGTGATTATTGTTAGGATTTAGATTAAGATTAGTTAAGATTTATGAAAAGATTTGATATGATAGGATTTGGATTAGGATAATTAAGACGTAGGATTTGAATTAAGATAGGATTATTGGGATTGAGTTTTGGGTTAATGAGTAAGTATCTCAATGGTAATAAGTTATGGGCTAGGAAAAGGAAAAGATATGAATAATAATAACAATAATAATACTTAATAATGCTAAATATAAATATAAGATCAAAATACCATTTACTATATTAAAATAAGTTGTATTGTAAATCAAGTTGATAAATAATAAAATAACCAAAAAAATAAAATAAATGTTTTAGAAAAAAAATACAGTATTATCAGATAGGGGATATTACATTAATCTAAGAAACATATAACGTACAATAATTAGTAATATTGTAAACGAAATACATCGCCAATCTGTTTCAATCAAGTTCCCAAATCCCCTGAGTAACAAGGGGAGAAAGCGAGAACCACGGAAACAAAATTTTGGAGCAACGTACTACATCGAACTGGGCAATGAGAGATATGACAGGAGTTTGGCGATGAGGTGCTTGGCGTCGAAGACGATGTTAGAAGAGTTCATCGCGACCTAGTTCTTGGCGGCATCACCGATGAGGCACTCAGTTTCAGTGAAGGCCACATAGGATGGAGTTGTGCAGAGTCGGTGGGGATGATCTCGCTGAGAAAATGAGAGGGAAAAAAATAAAAAGTGCTACAAACTTTTTGTCTATAAGTAAAATTGTAATTCAAAAAATTATTTTAGCGGTGAGTGTACGCAGTAACAAGGAGCAGATATTGCCACCCCAAAAAAATGAGGAAGGCTCCACAAATAATTACAAGTCTGCCATTATTTTTTATGACAATTTTATTCTTGATAGAAAATCCAAAATGCCCTTCTTCTTCTTCATTCTTTCCTTCCTCCCCTTCCTCCTCCATCGTCTTCCAGAACGAGTGTCCTCCCTTCCTCGTCGCCCCGCCCTCCCTTCCCCCCGATCTCCCCCTCACCTGCGCCCCTCTATCTCCCCTTCCCCCAGCTGTTCGGCCTGTGTCTGGCCGAACAACTTGAAGGAGGGGGAGGGTGGAGGGCCGAAATTCGCCAGAACAGCTCGGTGGAGGGGGGTGGGTGGGAGTGGGCGGGGGAGAGGGCGGCTCCCTAGAGGAGGAGGGGAGCACAGAGAGTGGGGGGAGGCGGGGGAGGGGGTTCGCCGGAGGAGGAGGGGGAGCGTCGGGGAGAGGGGAGGCCGAGAAGGGAGGAGGTTCACCGGAGGAGAGGGAGCGCCGGGAGGGGAGGCTGAGAAGGGAGGGGGTTCGCCGGAGGAGGGAAAGGGGGAGATCAGGGAGGGAGGGGGTTTGCCGAAGGAGGAGGGTAGCCCGGAGAGGGAGGGGGTCCGCCGGAGGAGGAGGGGGTTCGCCGGTCAAGTAGCCGTCAGCTTGGGAGGGAGAGGAAGAGGAGAAAAAGAAGAAGATATTTGCTGATCATTTTTTTTTGGATGTCTTTATTAAAATGTGGGTGCCTTAATTTTGGGGTAACTTCATCATATTTTTGGGTGGCAATATCTGGTGTGAGTAGATTTTTTCAAAAAGAAAAAGAAAAGAAGATAAAAAGAAAAAAGAAACTAAAAAATAAAAAAAAAAAAGAAGGAAAAAATGCAATATATCAGCGTTTTGGAATTCTGATTTTTTTCCTTCTCTTTTTTTTTTTTTGTTTGGGGGCGTATCGGAATTCTGGCCCCGAACCGACACCCAACATCGTGAATGGTTTTATAATCCTCGTCGTCGTCGACATCACAAAAATAGCAAGGTTCTCTCTCTGAGAGAGGGAAGGAAAAAAAAAAAAAGAAGAAAAAAGAAAGAAAATAGAGATGGAAGAGGGATCACCGGACGGTGGCGGTGCCGATCATCATCTGCCAAAGGCTTCGCCGCCGCCTGCAGTGAGCAAGGGGAAGTCGTGCAAAGGCTGCCTCTACTACTCGTCTATCTACAAATCCAACGGCCGTAACCCTAGGTGCGTCGGCATCACCCGAACTCTCCCTCAAGGTCCGTGGGCCCCCATCTCAATCCCATCTCCGTTTCCTGATTTGATTTCATCGAATTGAATTACATATCTATGCTCTTTAACTTAGAAATTTGTTTAAAACAGTCGATTTGATTCGACTCCCTGGGTTTGGGATCTCGGAAGTTTTAAAACTTATTGAATATTGATCGTCGACAAACTAAAGATTGAAGTTTGTCGTGAAATGAGTTATAAGTAAGTAGAAATGAGCAAATTGATAGGTTCTCTAGGATGATGATACCATGCTTTGCCTAGATTGTGATTGTGGAGCTTGCGAATCTTATTTCATGAGGCTAGATGGTACTGAAATCTGCACTTCGTTTCAGAAGTTTTTGATGAAAATGATTCATATTGAGGAGACAGAGTAACCGGTGCAATAAACCTTCTCGCCAATGAGAGAGCAAAGGGAGAACAATAATCACGTGCAGAGAATTAGACATTCACAACTCTATTATGAAGGACTAGGTAACAATGTGAAATACACTATGCCAAGTGTGTTATAAGGCTTTCTCCAAAAGGAAAAGTTAAAAAAAAAAAAAAGAAATAGCAAGGAGATATTCAAGGGACAATATGATATGATTGAGTAAATTTGTTTGTTTCATTCAATAAATTGTGTAGAATCTCTAGCATGAAGTCACCTTTTCACATGGATAGCAATGTTGCTCAAGAAACCGAAGGAGATTGTTTTTGTACTTTATTTTGGTGGCTTTGCATGCTAAGGAAACCAAAGTAACAGGATCATTGCATTTCAAGTTGCAGCGAATCATGAGTGGCATGCTGCCTACGTTGCATGCAGCTTGAGGAAGCTGTTTTTTTGGGTCTGTCGGAGGTCATGATTTTGAATCACAAGCTCTGTTGCTTGGATCATATCACTGTGATTTTGGGCACACCTCCCTAGTTTTTTGTTGATCGTTTTACATGCATCAGACAAGAAACTTGTGTTCATATGTGAGGATACTCCCTTTTAAGGGTTTGATCGATGAATCACAACAAATAAAAAAACTTGGGAAAGAAAGGAAGGATCGATAACTCTCATTAGCTTATTGTCTCAAATTACCTCGTTAAGGAAGCAGTATTCAAGCTTATGTTGCCTAATTCATAGCAACTCCATTGAGTTGTCGTCTAGTTTGTGTGTGTGCAATCTGGATCATCAAAACTAGGCGAACTAGCGATTAATTGATTAAATTTTGTTCTTTTGATGTATTTATTACTAGAATTTCTGAACTCGGTGACTCATACTATGGCTTTACAGTTTGGAACATGAACTTTAGTTATTATAATTAGAATTGTGATATTATTAGAATATAAATATATTACTCTCTACCCTCACATGACTTCAGAATTTTGGTGCAGTGACAGGGAATTTAATATGGTATTCGGGCAACTCATTTTCAATTCTCATCGAGCACACATATAGAAAGTGGATTTAAAAAGAAAATACCACTGTACCTATGTTTCGGTCATAAAAAAGATGCTTAACCTATGTGGGTGTGTTAGAATATAAATACATTACCCTCAACCCTCTTCATAACTTTGGAGTTTTAGTGCAGTGGCAGTGATTTTAATAATCATATTTTAATTGAAGCAATTTGCTTTCCATTTTTTGAATAAGTATCAAATCAAGGCTTGCTTTATAAATATATTCAAATGTTGGAGTTTCATTATCATAATTCTTAACCATTTAACATGTTTTCAAATGCATATATGTATCTCTATTCTCTATCCAAAACATATAAATAATACATGCATAATCACCCATATGATGCTGGTGATTGCTCTCAAGTGTATCGTGACCTCAAATACCGATGAGATTAAGCCTACCCCCGCCATATAGTGTGCCATTCGAAGTAGTAACTGTACTACGAATGAAAATGAACCACAAATCTGGTACTGATTCAAGTTGAGAGAAAATAGAACTTGTGTTCAAGCAAAGCAAATATTCATTAAAAAAAACCCTCAATGCAATCATTCTTTTTAGTCATCTCTATATAGGTGTACATCTGGAACAGAAAAATCTGCGATAAACCTAGTTATCCTAACTTCTTAAAAGACCTTATTAGTTTCTTATTAAGAGTATTAATAGGTACTGTTCACATGAATAGGGTTGTAAATGGGCTTGGAAAAGTCGAGGCTCAGCTTGAGATTGGTCGGTAAAAGCTTGTTAGGCTCGTTCAAATAACTTAAATGGACCAAGCTTGCACATAATCCAAGCTTGATGAAATAAATGAATAAGCTTGAGCGTTACTAGGTTCGGCTTGACTTGTGTTCGAGATTGGTTCATTAGTGGTTGGCATAAGCTCGACTTAGCTTGAAGTCGAGCTTAACTTGGAAAAGGCTCAATAAATTGATGTAAAGCTAGGTTTTGAGGTTTGAATCAATTTAGTTGAGTTTCTAAATGGTGTCCAATCTAATATTTCAATTCGATCACAAATACAATGTAAGAATATTTCTTTTCCTTAGGGAAAAATTACATAGCCTAAACCCTAAATAAAAGAAAATTTGCGTAATTATTGTTGCAAGAAGAATTTTTTTGCGTGCATATCTGCTCACATTAATTATTCAAAATGATATTATGTGTTTCTAAGTTGTCACTGCTTACTTCTTAAAGGTTTAATGTTCATATTATTTTTGCGTATAATTTTAAAATGCATTTTTGAGTATTTGTTTAAAATAGTAAATAAGCTTGAAACGCTCGAGTCATGGGTCGAGTTCATTGAAAACTCCCTCGGGCACGATTGATAACCTAACGAAGTAACGAACCAAGTTTGAACAAAATTTTAACCTCGGCTAAATAATTGAACAAACACGAACAACCTAAAGCTCGGCTTGTTCGGCTCCATCACACCCCTACACATCATGCTGCTGTAAACTATCAACCCCTAAAATAGAAATTAAATAATGACACAACTTTTAGAAAGAGACGCCTAAAGTGTGTAAAATTTTGTTTCAAGTACATCTAATTTCTTTTTTTTTTTAAAGAGAAAAGTACATCTCATTTCTCGTTCTTTGCTACCATTATTTCTTTCCTGTTTGATTTGTGTTCTTTGGATTCACATCCCTGTGCAAACGAGGATCTGCATTTGAGAACCGTGAAATGACAGTTAACTTGATTATTTTGCAGTTCCACTTCATATAGTGGGAGAATCTGAGATGGAGGCTGATAAAGAGGGTCGTAGTTTGTCAGATTTCAAGTACGCCTGTGTTGGTTACTCAGTGTTTCTGGATAACAAAGATAGTCCTAGTGGTGATCGAGCAGAGTTGCCACATTGTGCTGGCATTGAGGTTTATTTTATACCCCTGCTAATTCAGTTGCATTAGTTACTTGTTAATTTTACTTCCTTCTCTAGCTGTAATTTATTCTGTCTTTGGCCTTGATTCTAAATGAATTCATGTTCCTCAATGCACTTTGCCTTCTGCAGCAAGTGGTGTTTAAATTGACCAGTGATTCCATAATTTTTCTGTTTCAAGGAATTATAAGAGGACAAGGCATATTATCAGAAATTCTGTCTGATGTCATACTTAGTCTATCAATAGCATAGCATGACAACATATTGACATGGAACAAATTCTAACCCCAAATTGCACAAAGCAAAATTGCTGTGTTGAATCTGCAGTTACCAGTTATCTGTTGAGACTTATGTTGGATTTTTTTTTTTGGGTGCTCAATTTTGATCTGCTGTATATATACAACTTGTTTTGGAAGTTGGTTTCAAATACCTGTCATTGCTTCTTTGCTTGCCTCCCTTGAGGGAAATAGGATTTATTATGCCGAATCACTATTTGTATCTAGGTAGTGATTGCTAGAAATGTATTTCTGTTTCAGTTACATGAAAATTAAATAGATATGGATTGTTGTGTTGAGTCAGTTTATTTTTTCTGATTTACATTTTAGCTCTTTGTTATTTTGCTTGGCGGACACGTACAAAACTTGACACACATTTGCCAAATGAAGTCATATGCTTGTACTTCGATCACAGCCAAATACACCAAGCTATACGCATTTTTTTTTCCTAACGCTGTAAATTTTAAATGATTTCTGCTTTTAGATTTCCCTCCAAGTTGTGGCCAATTAATTTTATTTTTACTTTACAATAAATGTAGAATAAAGAGAACATCCGCCTATAGAAAAGTTTCCTCTTGTTAGTAAGCATTTTTGTTCGCTACTTTCTTGCAAAGACTTCCTTCTTTAGCATGCTTTCTTTTAAGTTCTATTTTAGTTCAGCCAGCCCTTGTTTGATAGCTAATCTGTTGCAGCTATTGGTGGACAGAAGAGCATCAACCTCTAACCATGCTTCTGCTCATGTTCACAACAAAGAAGGTACTGTGATCATCAAAGAATTTATGCTTTACTGGTTATACTTGTTATTGAGTGTGTAGTTAAAACATTTGACTAGCATTTTTTTTTAATCCTTTTTGTAATTGAACCGTTTTTATCTTTCATATCTTGCAGTGCATATTTACTCAATAAGCAAGTTTTCTAGGATATTGAATGGTCGTTTCAAGGCATGTTATTGGTAGATCATTAGGAGAATCCATTTTTCATTACGGATATGAAAACTGTCTGTTTCTTTTGAAATGTCAGGTTAAAGTGGAAATCACTTGTTTTTCTTATGTTATTATATTAAGTTGAAAAGATGCACATGCGTGCGCGCGCACACACAAAAAAAGGAAGCAGAAAAAGAAGCGAGAATATGATCATTAGGAGGACAAATCCAAGGAATTCATGATTCTATTAATTTGGATACCTGCCATCCTATTAATTGTTCCTTTTTTTTTGCTTAATATATGTTTCCATCCATATCCATATATTTCAATCATTCAGGTATAAGTTTAAAGCTCAGACATGGAGCAGCTTTTCCTGATCTGTCCAGCTGCAACTTTTCATGTTGGAGATGAGGGAGGGGCTGGCTTAAGAGACAAAAGAGCTACTTTTCTTGATTTGGACATTAGTAACACAAATCCAGGGAATTCCTGGTTTATTAACTTGGAGATTGAGAGAGATGTGAACCCCACCAGCTCATGAAGTATCTTGCTACTTGAGCTATATGCTCAATTGGCTTGGTAGTAAAATGTTAGAGGTTAGAACCTGTTTGTGATAATATATATGGTGACAAAATCTAGGCATTTTAAACATATTTTTTGGATCCGAGACCCCAAAGAGAGTGAGGAAAACTCTCATCTTGTTGTATGAGCAAGATCACGCTGTTAAGTTTGTGGAGTCTAATTATTCCCTTGACGAATCGTCGCCGCGGGAGTCGGGATCTCGGAGCGAGGTCGGAGCACTCCGAGCCACTTCGTTTGGAATAGTTAGAAGTTTCGATTGATGGCAAGATCCGAGTGAAGGGGTGCTCGGAGCAAATCAAGTCCTCGGAGCTGTAGTCTTCGAGGATGGTGAGTCTTTGAGGATGGTGGAGTCTCCGAGGTGGAAGTTTACTCAAAAGCATCTAGTTGGAGGGAGGCACTCCGAGGCGAGTGCTTGCTGGAAGTGTCCCCGTCCAGAGGTAGTCCAATGCAGCCTAAAATCAGTCCAGTATGAAGCTTCTTTGCCAGCAAAACTTGGATTAATGATTTCACACCTTGTAATCTTAATTATCTCTATAAAAAGGGATGCGTTGTAATTAACGGTAGAGGATGAAAATCGAGTGCGATTGTATAGAGAAGCTGTGAGGTTCTCCTTCATCTTCCCTGTAATCTCTTTGTGAAATAGTAGATTTCTCTGTGACTCCATGATTTTCTTCCCGATTTGAGTTTTTCACGTAATTTCTAGTGTCTTTTGTATTTGTTTTGACTTGTGATCTTGACTTTTTCTCGTTGTTGTCGATTCTCCACAACTGGTATCAGAGCTTGGTTCGTAATGGTCAATGAAGGAAAGACCAAAATCGAAAGGTTTAATGGCGTGAACTTCAGATTATGGAAGACGCAGATCGAAGACTATATGTACAAGAAAGATCTCTATCTTCCTCTCGGTGGAAAAGCCCAAAAGCCGAAGGAGGTGTGACGGCTAGTGGGAGTCCTAGATCGGAGAGCCTTAGGGGCGATTTGATTATCCCTGGCATCGATGGTTGCTTTCAATGTCTCCGGGAAAAAGACGATCAAAGACTTGATGTCGGTGCTGTTGAAGATGTATGAAAAACCCTCGGCTTCAAATAAGATATTCTTAATGAAGAAGTTGTTCAACCTGAAGATGGCGGACATCAGAAGCGTTGTGAGCATCTCAATGGATTCAACACGCTAACGAGCCAGTTGGAATCCGTTGGGATCAATTTTCGATGACAAAATCAGGTCGTTGGTTCTATTATCCAGTATGCTAGAGGCCTGTGATGGTTTCGTAACGGTGATATGCAATTCCCATGGGACATGAAGCTTAAAGTATAATGATGCGGTGGGTGTACTTCTTGGCGAAAAGGTGCACAAGAAATCATCGGGGTCGACTGAGACATCAGGGAGTGTCTTGAGTGTTGATTGGAGAGGAAGACCAGTGAATAGAGATAAGAAAAAGAATGAGAGATCCAGATCCAAATCAGAGAGGTACTTCCAAGTCGAGAGGTGCGGGATGTTGGCTATGCGGTGAAATGGGGCGTATTCAGAAGGACTACGAGCAAAAGAAGGATGGAGAAGGCAAAAGGAAAGAGAAGGATTCCACGTATGTCATGGAGAGTGATGGATCTGATGCTTTTATTCTCTCTTTGACTGGTTCTAGTGAATCATGGGTGATTGATTCAAACGTCTCTTTTCATGCCACTTCTCGGCACGACATTTTTCAAAACTATATGAAGGTGAATTTGGAAAGGTGTATTTGAGAGATGATGAACCATGCGACATTGTCGGAAAAGGTGATGTGATGATTAGCCTCTCTAATGGCTCGATGCTGAAGTTGAGGAACGTCAGACATGTATCGAAGCTGAAGAGAAATCTAATCTCCGTCGGTCAGCTTGCGAATGGAGGGATGAAGACCATCTTCGATGGTGATATATGTAAGATCACCAAGGGTGCCATCGTGATGGCCTACGGGAAGAAGGAATGTACTCTCTACATGACGTTGGGTTTCAGGCATCAACTTCAGTTGCTTCATCAGAGTTGGATGCCGGAGTGTGACATCAGAGACTTGGGCATATAAGCGAGAAGAGAATGAAGGTTATGCATTCCAAAGATAAGTTGTCGGGGTCGAAATCTATCGACATAGATTTCCGTGTAGACTGTGTCTACAGGAAGCAGCGAAGAGTCAGTTTCTCAAAGGTGAGAAAAGCTCCGAAGACAGAAAGGTTGGAGTTAGTTCATACCGGTGTATGTTCTCTCTCGGGGGCTCATTGTATTTTATGACCTTTATCGATGATTCTAATAGAAAGGTCTGGATATATTTCTTGAAGCATTGGATGTGTTCGATGTGTTTAAGAAATGGGTGGCCCAAGTTGAGAATGAATCAGGTCGGACGCTTAAGTGTTTGAAGTCCGACAATAGGGGCGAATACTGGGACAGTAAATTCGAAGAGTTCTGTGCGAGTCGGGGAATTCGAAGAGTAAGGACGTTTCCCGGAAACCCTCATCAGAAAGTGACAGAGCGTATGATCATGACCATTTTTTAGCGTGCCAGGAGCATGCAAATATATGCTGGATTGCCCAAACAGTTCTGGGCAAATGTAGTCAACACAGCGGTCAACAGAGAACCATCAGTGCCTCTGAATTGTGAGATTCTAGAGGAAGTATAGACCAACAAAGAGGTAAACCTAATCACATGCGTACTTTTGATTATATCTCATATGTCCATGTTAAGCTAAATCACAGGAGCAAGTTGGATCCAATGTCCAAGAGGTGCATTTTCATTGGGTATAGAGAGAGCGAGTACAACTATTGATTTTGGGATTTAGAAAACTGAAAGATCTTTAAGCATAAAGATGTGATATTTAATGAGAAGAAGATGTGCAAGGACTTGATGTCACCATGTCGGAGAGGAGCACTTTGGAGAAGGATATCAGAGTGGCACCTCGGAGCACCTCGAGGCAACAAGATGTGCGTACTGGGAGTTCGTCGAACTTGATGTTTCCGTGAAGGAAGCTCGGAGTATCCCGGAAGGGAATGAGGATAGAGCCTCCGACCCCCTAAAATGAGGCGAGGCGATCTATCAGATAGATTAAAGCTCCGAAAAGATATTCTCCTTCATTGCACTATCTGTTGTTGATTGACAGTGGTGAGCTCGAGTGTTATGAGAAGGTTTTACAAGTGGAAGCCAAGGTTAATTATGAGTTTGCTATGGATGATGAGATAGCGTCTCTCATAGAGAACCAAAGTTGAGATTTGGTTGAACTGCCAGAAAGCAAGCGAGCCCTGCATAACAAATGAGTCTATCGTTTGATGGAGGAGCATGATGGCATGGCGATTTGGAGGACATCTTTCTGATACAGCCACATGGTTATATCATACTGGGAAAAGAGCTGTTGGTTTGCAAGCTTAAGAAGAGTCTTTATGGTTTGAAACAGGCTCCGAGGCATATCTGAAGTTCGACAGATTCATAATTAGCAGTGGATTCACAAGGCTGCAGGCTAATCACTATTGCTATTCTAAGTGATTGGAGAATTCCTACACCATACTACTGTTGTATGTAGATAATATGCTTGTTGTCGGATCAAACATGAGGGAGATTGTGAATCTTAAGGCCAAGCTGGCGGAAAAATTCTCAATAAAAAACTTGGGTCCGGCGAAGAAAATTCTTGGAATGAGGATTAGCAGAGAGAGAAGAGGTTGTTGAAGATATCACAAGCCGAATACGTGGAGAAGGTGTTTAAGAGGTTTAATATGTCGGATGTTAAACTTGTGAACGTCCCGCCCGGAGGTCACTTAAAGCTCTTGAAGGCACAAACTCACGACAGAAGATGAGTAGGTTCTTATATCGGAGGTGTCATATGCATCACCTGATGTATGCTATGGTATGTACGGGGTCAAATATTACTCAAGCAATGTGAGTTATCAGCAGGTACACGAGCAATCCCGTGAAAGAGCACTAAGTGGATCTTAAGATATCTGAAGCAGAGTTCATATATGGCATTGTGCTATGACGGCACGGATGTTCGTCTGCACAGATACGTTGACTCTGACTTTGCAAGTGATGTTGACAGTCAGAGGAGTACTACTGGTTATGTCTTCACTTTAAGTGGAGTTGTGAGCTGAATGTCGAGGCTGCTAAAGGTAATGGCCTTGTTTACGACGGAGGTCGAATATGTTGCAACGACAGAAGCTTGCAAGGAGTTTCGATATGGTTAATGGATTTTTTTTGAAGGAGCTTGGCAAGGTGCAGATGACTCCATCACTGCACAATGATAGCCAAAGTGTTATAGATCTTGCCAACAATCCAGTCTATCATGACATAACCAAGCACATTGATGTGTAGTACCATTTCATTCGCATTCTTTTGAAGGAGAATGTGTTATCACTGGTGAAGATACACACGAGTCAGAATCTTACAGATATGCTGACCAAAGTGGTCACGACGGAGAAATTGAAGACCGGCTCATTAGCTTCCGTGTGTCTTCAAGAGTGAAGATCCGGAGTCGTCATAACAAAATGCCATTATGAGTCGAGAGTCGGAGAAGTATGGAAGAGATGACGTGCTGTTGCTATTATGTCAATAATCAGTCTCCAAGTGAGAAATTGTTAAGTTTGTGGAGTCTAATTATTGTCTTGACGAGTCGTAGCCGCCGGAGTCGAGATCTCGAAGCGGGGTTGGAGCACTTCGAGGGACAACATTTGGATGAGTTTGAAGTTTTGACTGATGGCAAGGTCCGAGTGAAGGGGTTCTCGAAGCGGTCAAGTCCTCAGAGCTATAGTCTCTGAGGATGGTGGAGTCTCTGGGCGGAAGTTCACTCAAAAGCATCTAGTCGGAGGGAGGCACTCCGAGGCGGGTGCTTTCTGGAAGCGGCCTAATTTAGAGGCGGTCCAGTCGAGCATGGAAGTAGTCTAGTCTGGAAGCTTCTTTGCCAGCAAAATTTGGAGAACACATCAAGGGCGGTTTAGTAATTTCACAACTTGTAACCTTAATTATCTCTATAAAAAAGGATGCGTCGTAATTAGGGGTAGAGGATGAAAATTGAGTGTTGTATAGAGTAGCAGTGAGATTCTCCTTCATCTTCCCTGTAATCTCTGTGAAATACTGGATTTGTGTGCGACTCCGTGTTTTTTTTTTCCGATTTGGAGTTTTCACGTAATTTCTGGTGCCTTTTGTCTTTGTTTTGATCTGAGATCTTGACTCTTTCTTCATCGCCGTTGTTGTCAATCCCCAACCCGTGCTTCCTTCTTTGTGATCAACATAAGCTTTCTTCTTATTTTTCCTCATTCATGCAAGAACCCTGACAATCTCTCAACAAAGAACAGGGGATATCCCATTATAACATCATCAGATTTAGAATTTGCCTTTTGCTACATAAAATTAAGGCATTCATAACCTATCTAGGAACAAAAATCCGAAACCAAAGTATAAGGGGAAAGCTCATATTTGGTTGTATGAGCATGGAGTTTTGGTGTTTTTATCATAGCCATGAGAAGTACAAGTATCTTGTATATTTTGATCCTTTTGTAGGAGTAAAATTCACTTTTTAATTTCAATTTGAGAATGAAACTTTCTGTAGTGAATTAAGATCTGTAAACTAGATTTTCTGTAGTAAGCTAAGTTCTGCCATCTGAAATTGGTCAAATAATAGTACTGGATGGAGGAAAGCCGAGACATGCTTGGTTCCATATAATTACAACATTTACAGCACTTGGGCATCTTAATCCTTTCCTTGGAGACCTGCATGTGAATTAATTCTGCAAAGTTTTTGGCTTGGGTTGGGGTTTTTCTTGTGTTTTTTTTAAGAGGCCAAAGTGAGCAGAGACATATTGGATTTGCTATTTAGCCACTCCTATGAATTATCTGTGCTGACTGTGCATGTTACGGCAAATGCAACAGTAAAGATTTCTCAAATAAGAAACAACTCTTAGAGAAATACCAAATGGATGACAGGAATTGAAATAGAAGAAAACGAAAATAGTAGGCTAATAAGAGGAAGCAAGTAGAAATAAATTTCATTCCTCACCAACTTTATTCAAACACTAAAGGAACAAACCCAAGCTTCCCAACTAATCCAACTTAAACATAACTCTTTTAATCCTATCTCAAATGTATTTCAATTCTTAATCTAAACAAAACAAATTTTAGAATAATTCTGATCGAAAACAAGTTTCTTGGCTGGCTTCTGTCTCTCACAATCCACTTTTGCTGTTGGGCATTTGATGAGGAAACCTGCATCGGGTGGGACTGCTCTGCATCAGCATGCTCCATTACTTGAAGTCAAGAAACATTACAAACATTCCTAGATTCATTCTACATGGAATATTCAAATCTTGGCTACATAATATATGCTGTAAAGAGTGCATCACACCTTATTTTCCCACATCTGATTTCCAAGAGTGAGAAGAGTGGAACTCTTCTATAGTAATAAATTCTTGGGGTCTATAAAATATTTTTTTTTGATTTTTTGTCCTCTTGTAGGAGTCCCCTAGACAATCCAATAGAGAATTTGGGTTCAGTTAGACTCGTGAGCTTGGGGAAGTTCTCATGCTGAGTCGCTGGCTGAGAGCTGAGGTCATAGTGAGCTGTAGTTTTGTCAGAGGATGATGTTAAGTTTGACTCAGAGGTAGTCTTCTGGGCTTCTTGATAATCCTTGTGGTTGAGACATCACCCTTGTCCATCTTTTCCCATATTAGTCAGCTTTGCTTTACATTGGCTCATTAGCTCTCCCTCCATTAGCTCATGAGCTTTCCCTCCATCGCAAATGCTTCTATTCTGTTCTCCATCAATTTTCTTTTGTCTATAAATCATCCTCGTGTAAGTGTGACGGCCTATTTCTCAAATCCAAGTGCTCTAGTGGTTGACTTGCTTGAAATTTTGGGCACATGCAACCAACAATCTCACTCACATGCATACCCCCTTCACCGGCTTAGCCTCCCAAAATCCAAATTGCATCTTGACCATGCACTAACAAAATTAGCAAATTAACAGGAGATTTCTAGAAAATTTTGCATGTTTTACATCTTCCAATGTTCTTTTTTTTTAGGGTGGGTTTGGGTTTTTTTTTTTTTTTTTTTTTTTTTTTTTTTTTTTTTTTTTTTGGGGGGGGGGGGGGGGGGGGGGGGGGGGGGGGGGGGGGGGGGGGGGGGGTTTGGGGGGGTGGTGATTCTTTCTGTTATATTTGCTGTCTGTCAGGTTGATTATATTTCCTTGCTTTAGCTTCTTTCTGGAAACCTCCATTTATTGCCTTTCAGCTTTGAAAATAATAATAAACTGGTTTGTTCCTTTACTTGCTTGTTATCCTTTGAAGACATTCAGGTGCTTTCATGCAATATATCTTTCATAAGTTGTGCATGTCATGTCTCCTTTGATGTTCCTCCCGCAGCTACATGTATAGCTTGTTTAGTGTGCTGTTCCAAAGGCTATGCGTGGGATTTGGAAAGTCAAGGAAAGGAGAGAGAACTAGTAGTATGTTTGCATATGAGATTGGTTGATTGTTTCTAGATTGATGTAAATTAGCCCTCAATAAGCTTTCTTTTATGTCATGTAAATCCTTTCGATGGGAATCTTATGGTTTACATTTATGTTCTATAGATGGTGCTGTTCGTTCTCAACCACGGGCACACAAGCCGACATACTCCCCAGGAGACGAGTTCTTCACCAGGAAAGCATGCAGTTTTACTTTCATTTAAGCCAGCATTTTTCGTAAGTGACAATCAGTAGATACTGAAATCATTTTAGCGATGCAGGTTTACAAGGAATGCTGGACTGGTGGCTTCTGGAGTGGCCAGGAACCTGAACAAAGTGGGCATCTACATCAAAGATACTCTTGATGACGTGATGTATCCTTATCGCCGTCGCCCGAAATAGGGAGGAATCACCGTCAATCCCAACCCACATGCTTGGGTAGAGGGAGGGGGAATGAAGCGGGGGTTCTCGAGATGTGTATGATTTTTTGCATGTGTGTGTGTGTGTGTGTGTTGTATCTGTTCAATTTTGTAACTTGGTTGCAAAATACTTGTAGTACTGTATTCTTTAATAAAGTTAAACTGCCAGAAAATATTTGTGTTGCCTGATCTTGATCTCGTCTACTGCTTGAAGTTGTGATTGCGTATTAGGATGTTGTGTGCTTGTTAGCAAACTGTTGGTAGCGCTGTCCCATGAGCTAAGTTGTTGCAAGGCAGGGATACAGCCAGAGCCAGTTCAAGGGTTGCTGTATCCCTGTAACGCCCCGATCCGGCGGGTACGGAGACGTTACTGCGACGTATATACGCAGGTCAGAAATACCCTCACGTATATACGCTAAGCATCAGTACAGACAAGAATTAAAGTACGGAAACACGTGGCAATATACATTCCAACATAAGGATTACAAAGTTATCACAGAGCGTGATATATTGGTACATGTACATTATATCACAGCCAAGTACAAAAGTGAAATTTACAATTTGTACAGTAAAAGGTGCTCACGGGCTGAGAAGAAGATCCCGAGCTAGCAGGAAGGATCAGGAACAGAAGGAGTTAGGACAAGTCAGCCTGCTCCGAGAGATAAGCTTGATCTTCAGTGGAGGGCTCCTCTTCAATCCAAGCTTCAGAACCTGAACA
Organism: Agave tequilana; assembly: GCA_038442645.1. NCBI lineage: Eukaryota > Viridiplantae > Streptophyta > Magnoliopsida > Asparagales > Asparagaceae > Agave > Agave tequilana. The sequence continues at coordinate 45,898 of JAVJIF010012349.1, forward strand.
TGCAAGTTCAGGGGAGTCAGAAACTCCCTAACGAATATGTAGGTGAAAGCCAAGTATCATGTAAAGATAAGTACATGCATGTGTTGATATGATCAAACAGTATTAAGCATCAAAAACTGTGTTGAGTGTACATGTACAGTAAGCATGAAATGGAGGCATGAAATGAAAGTAATAAGGCTTGAATAAATCTAATGCTGCCATTTTCATTATTTATACTTATTACTCGTTCTACCCGTATGTCTAGGTATGTGTAATAGCGTCCCAGTACACATACATCCACATATGAGTAAATCAAGGTTGTTATTGGAAACCAACGGGGGTATCAAAAATGTTTACAGTGGGTCCCGTACATGCCCGGGACCACGGTCCAGGACGTTCCATTGCTGGTGCATGGAACCGGCCGCAAGGCCTACAGGAGGGTCTTATAGAATGCCCTTATCAAGATGGTACCAAGAAGGAGGGAGCCAACACTCCCCTCAGTCGCCTGGAGGCCCACAGGTCAGACTGGAAATTTTCGTTGCACAACATGCCTAGTGCCACTGTAAACACGAACATATATTGATAGCCGCAAGTTTCCCCCGACCCGATGCAAGTTGTTCCTTTTTATGATTTATTATTTAATTATCAATTTACGGGAAAGCAAGTGCCTGGCAAGATCAGGAGTTAAAGAGTCATGAGTATTGTCATTTCAAGTCACTGTATGTAATACAGGATAGCGAGTACAAGATTCCCGTAAATATGACAATCCAAAATCAGGTATCAATATGTTATTGCGGGGCAAGTATCAAGTAGTAGCATGATGCATGTAAGTGTGCCGGGAAAATAATGTAATATTAGTCAATCATGACAAAGCATGAAAATCTGAAGGATGGCGAGAACACTCGCCTAAAGCTTTAAGAAATACACCGAGAAATTCCAAGCTCTGGAGTCCAAGTAATCAATATTATATATAAAAGGAGAGGAGGAGAAGGATGAATCAGAAAAGTGAGAATGAAGACGCAGGGGTCGCAGACGCGGGAGGTTGCGCTGCGTTGAGGTCACAAACGCGGGGTCTGAGATCCGCGTTTTAACACAGGAAGAACGCAGACGCGAGCACGTGCTCTACGTCGCGTTAACACAAGAATGCGAGAATCGCGTTTGAGAAATTACTTGGACGCGGGAGTAAGCTTCGCGTCTAAAATATATGAGAGAAAGAGGGATATGGAAATGTGAAAGACGCAGGAAAAAGGGGATAGAGACGCAGGTTTAGGAAAAACTAAACGCAGCAGTCAGCCAGAAATTAGTCGACTAGGGGTTATAAGTAAGTCGACTAGGGAATGGTTAGTCGACTAATATGTTAGGGTAAGTCGACTAATCAGGAAAACAGAGAGTTACGCACTTCCAGGGCTTTTCATTAGTCGACTATAAATCAGGGACAAGTCGACTATATAAGCGATTAGTCGACTAACAAAGGAGGCAAGTCGACTTAACAGAAGTCAACCAGAGAGCACAACTATTTCTGAAAAGTGAGTTAGTCGATTAACAAAGGCATTAGTCGACTAATACAGTGAGTAAGTCGACTAATTAGTAAGAAAAAGGAAGGAAAGGAAATAAGGAAGGAAAGAAAGAAAGAAAGAAAAACAAAGGAAGGAAAGAAAGAAGAGAAAAGGAGGTAGGCCGGCCGTGGCTTGGCCCGTGGTCGCCGGCGGCGGCCGGAGTTGGCCGGAGTGGGTGGACAAGGCCCCAAAAGAGAAGATTGTTTGTTGGTGCAAGTGTAGTTCAATAGGGTGAAATGGAATTCTTGCAAATGATGTTTCGGAGGACGAACCTATAGTTCGTTGGAAAGAGAATGACGAGGAGAAGAAGATGGTATGCTTGGTGGTGATTAAGGTGGTGTAGGTGGTGGTGGAAATGGTGGTGAAGTTGGTAGAGATGATGGGTTGTTTGGTGGAAAAGAAGAGGAAAAAGATGGTGATGGAGATGATATTATGGTTGTTGTGGTTGTTGGAATGGAGGAGGAAATGGAGGAGAAGAATAGTGGAGGGAATGGTGGTGATGATGGGTGAAAATGGCCAGCCAAGAAGGGCTTGGCTGCTGATTTTCTATGGAGGCTGCGTTTGCTGTTGGAGGAGGAAGGAGAAATGAAAAAGGAGAGGAGAAAACATAAAGGGGGGTGTATAAATACATGGGGGAAAATTATTATTATAATGCCATACCATTGAATGAGACAAGCTTTCATTCAAAAGCTGCGTCCCCTTCCAAAAGGCCGCGTCCTGTGCAAAAGGTCCGCGTCTGGCAATAAAGGCTGGACGCGGGCATTAAAGTTGCGTTCAAAAAGAAAAACGCAGGATTGCGTTAAGAAAGAGACAAAAAGGCATGGGTGTCTTGATCTGAGTTGATTTTTTTGAAGAACAAAGCATTAAATGCGGAATGGAGAGAGTCTCCGCATTAATTGCTGGATCCAGAGTTGGTGGATCTCGCGTTAGGCAAGGAGAGAGAAAAAGTAAAATATCCGGATAGAATTCCGGTATCTGGGAAAACACCGGAAACTCAGGAAAAGCCCAAAAATAAAGTATCTCGAAAAGTCTCCCAAAAATTCTCAAAAATAATAAATATTATTTTAAGATTTTTAGTGAAATCGGTTTTCAGAAATTCAATCTCATTTTCAAGATAAAAATCCTGGAATCCACTGTAGACGGTGTCTACACCGGGTAGGCCAGATTTTTGATAAATTCTAAAAATTCTCAAAAAAATCATTTAGATAGAAAACATGATTTTAAGAAATACTGTGAAAGCCGTTTCTAGAATCTCAACTCTGTTTGTAAATTAAAAATTCGAAAGTCGGTCAGCGACACTGGTCGACACCGGTTTTGAAGATTTACAATTTAATTCTGAAAAATTCCAGAAAATCATGAAAAATCTAGAATATAAAAAAATAATTTTTGAAACTAAAATCGGTCAAATTTGAATACCAAAAAGGTCAAATCATGCAGTACTGCTATAAGAGTAAGATTTTAATAACAGAAAATAAAATAAATTAAAAAAATCACTCCAAAAATCAGGACATATAACTGTGTACGTATACTGAGGATGGTGTGTTACAATCCATCCACCTTATCAAAAAATTTCGTCCTCGAAATTTCGATAATGGGGATGTGAAAGAATAGGGGCAAGGAATTTTACCAACTAAGATGGAAAGAGTTGGGGGTAACGTTCCCGAATAATATCCTCTCGTTCCCATGTAGCTTCTCCTGGGGCATGCCTATTCCAAGAAACCAGTACCAATGGTATTGCCCGATTTTTCAATGCTTTGACACTTCTGTCCAGAATGGCCATCGGCTGCTCCTTGTAGGATAAATCTGGTTGCAGTTCTAATTCTGAGTGATCTAGAATGTGACTTTCATCCTTGACATACTTCCTCAACTGTGATATATGGAATACATTATGTACTCTTTCTAAGGATGGTGGCAATGCCAATCGGTAAGCCACATCTCCCACGCGATCCAAAATTTCAAATGGGCCGATGTATCTTGGGCTAAGTTTTCCGCGAGTACCGAATTGGATTACCCCTTTGGTTGGTGATATCCTTAAAAATACATGATCACATGTTCTGAATTCCAACGGTCTTCTATTAGTGTCTGCCCAACTCTTCTGTCGGCTCTGTGCTGCCCGGAGATGATCTCTGATAATTCTGACTTTATCTGTTGTTTGAACTAGAATATCTGGTCCCATAAGTCTTCTTTCGCCGACTTCATCCCAACATTTTGGCGACCTGCATTTCCTGCCATATAGTGCTTCAAATGGAGCCATCTTGATACTGGCCTGATAGCTGTTATTATAAGAGAATTTTACCAAATGTATATAGTCTTCCCATGACCCTTTAAATTCTATCATGCAGGCTCGTAACATGTCTTCAAGGATTTGGATAGTTCGTTCAGATTGTCCATCTGTCTGGGGATGATATGAGGTACTGAATTTCAGACGAGTTCCTAAATTTTCTTGGAGACTTTCCCAGAAATGTGATCGGAATCTCGTGTCTCTATCTGACACGATACTAACTGGAACTCCATGTAGACGAACAATTTCTTTCATATATTTATCTGCAAGAACTTCTGTTGACTGACCTACTCTGAAAGGTAGGAAGTGAGCTGCTTTTGTGAGGCGATCAACGATTACCCATACTGCATTGTTACCCTTAGGACTGCGGGGTAGAGCTGTAACAAAATCCATGGTGATATGTTCCCACTTCCATTCGGGTATCGGTAATGGTTGTAGAAGTCCAGCTGTTCTCTGATGTTCTACCTTTATTTGCTGACAAACCAAGCATCTTGCCACATACTGGGCTATCTCCCTCTTCATGGCATTCCACCAAACTTCTGCTTCAAGTCTTGATACATTTTATTTCCTCCTGGGTGTATGGAATAAGCCGAATTGTGAGCCTCTGCCAAAACTTTCTGCCGAACTTCCCCTTGTGGCACACAGATTCTGTTACCAAAATAAAGTGCATCATCCGAATGAATACAGATGTCTGTTCTTAATCCAGCTTCTACTTGAGCCCTGAATTTCTGTAATCTGGGGTCTCCCTTTTGGGCTTCCTTAATTTCATTTATCAGGGTCGGTTGAATCTGGAAGGTCATTAGTTGACCTGACTCATCTGCTCCTTGTAGTAGTATTAAGTCCAACTTTATGATTTCTCGAAGCAATTCCTTCTGTTGAGCAAATTGTAATAATACTTTATTCTCTGGTCTCCTGCTTAATGCATCTGGGACTGTATTGTCCTTACCAGGATGGTACTGTAAGTCTATGTCATAGTCGGCCATCAATTCAAGCCACCGCCTTTGCCTCATGTTTAATTCTTTCTGTGTGAAGATATACTTAAGGCTCTTATGATCAGTATAGATTAATACTTTGCCCCCCAGAAGGTAGTGTCTCCAGATCTTCAATGCAAATATTACCGCCGCCAGTTCTAAGTCATGGGTTGGGTAATTTCTCTCATGTGGTTTCAATTGCCTAGATGCATAAGCTATGACATGACCATGCTGCATTAATACACATCCTAGGCCTTTTCCGGATGCATCACTATATATAACCATCCCTCCTGTTCCCGAGGGAGTCTTCAAGATTGGAGCTGAAATTAGTCTTTCCTTCAATTGTTCAAATGCTGCAGTACATTCTTCTGACCATAGGTACCTTTCTCCCTTTCTGGTGAGCTTTGTTAATGGGGCTGCGATTTTGGAGAAGTCTTGTACAAATCTCCTGTAATACCCGCTAATCCAATAAAGCTTTTAATTTCTGTCACTGTCTTTGGGATTGACCAATCTTTTACTGCCTGGATCTTATTAGGGTCGACTGAAATTCCTTCTTCTGAAACTACATGACCCAAGAAAGCTATACGGTCTAACCAGAACTCACACTTGCTTTCCTTTGCATAAAGTTGTTCCTGCCGGAGAGTCTGTAGCACTATTCTCAAGTGTTCTGCATGCTCTCTGTCGTTTTTTGAATATATCAAGATATCGTCGATGAACACCACGACAAACATGTCTAAATATGGCAAGAAAACTTGGTTCATTAAATCCATAAAGACAGCTGGGGCATTGGTTACTCCGAAGGGCATGACTAGAAACTCGTAATGACCATAGCGAGTTCGGAATGCTGTCTTCGGAATATCTTCTTTCTTCACTTTTAGTTGGTGATAACCCGATTGTAAATCCAACTTTGAAAACACCCGGGCCCCATGAAGTTGATCAAAAAGGTCATCAATTCTTGGTAAAGGATACTTATTCTTGATGGTAACCTTGTTTAATTCTCTGTAGTCTATACACAACCTCTTACCACCATCTTTCTTGTTGGCCAATAGCACTGGAGCTCCCCATGGTGAAGTACTTGGTCTAATCAATCTCTTGTCAGAATATTCCTGTAACTGCTTCTTTAGAACTTCTAATTCGGTGGGCGCCATTCTGTATGGAGCTTTAGATATTGGGACTGTACCCGGAATGATATCAATGGAGAACTCAATTACTCTGTCAGGTGGAAGTCCTGAGATCTCTTTAAATACTTCTGGAAACTCATTCCAAACTGGTACTCTCTTTTTCTGGATCTCAGCAGCAGTCATCTGTGTTTTTCCCTTGGCAGGTTTATGTTCTCCTTCAAATTGGAACTCAGGCTGAAGCGGTATTCTGAAAATAACTTTCTTGTTTCGACAATCAATAACCGCATGGTATTTGCTGAGCCAAGTCATGCCTAAGATTACGTCGTACCCTTTAGTATCCAGTACGAGCATATCCGCTGCTAATGTCCTGTTACATAGTTCCACCGGACAATCTACACAAATTCTATTGGAGATGACTACCCCATTACTGGTACTAATCTCCCACTGGTGGTCTAAATATTCAATAGGTATAGAGTGCAAGGCAGTGAAACTATCTGATATGTAACAATGAGAAGCGCCAGAATCAAAGAGGGCTAGAACAGGCTTAGAGTGCACCATAATCTTACCTGTTACCACTTCTCCAGAAATTTGGGCCTCTTCCGCTGTCAAGTTGTAGGCCCGTCCTCTTCTACGACCTGCTGTTGTTCTTCCTCCCCTTGGAGCTGGGCGAAAAACCCGTTGTTGTGGAGGGAGAGGGGCCCTTCCGACCATCGGCCCTGGATTCCTCTGTCCAATAGGTGTTGGCCCAATGGCCTTCCACTCTAGTTTTGATGATGATCAACTCATGTAGTTATATTTACTAATATTCTTGTGTTTCTAAGTTTCAGATCATTAGCAGGATATTAGTGTTGGTGATTAGCTTCAACAAGGTGTTTGGAAGCTTATCATGGTGATTCCGGTGCCAAAGCTTAAAGATCATACCTTTGCACTCGGTGGATCGCGTTTGGGAGCAAGTCTACTTGAAGATGGAGATCATCAAGAGAAGACTTAGGTATCCTAGTTTAGTTTAGTGTGTTTTAGATCCATTTGTAAAGCTTAGTTTAGTTGATATGCTCAAGTGCACAAACACACACGTTTTATGTTTTAATGTGTGATTTTATGAATAGTTGGATCAAAACAAGTTTTCATGATTTATATGTATAGTAGATGTTTTCTAGTTATACATACATGCTTAACATATAGACAAACTTATTTTGACATTCCTATTCATGTTTTGGAAAAATCTAGTTTGATAAAAATACAAGTTTTATTTATGATAAAATTGGCAAGACACAAAAATGAATTGATATGATTGATATATGTCTTGAAATTTTTATCACAAGTTTAGTTTTCAAGTAAAATGATAAAACATATTTTTGTGGATTTTTTAGAAGTGTTAAAAGATTTTTTTTACAAATTTTCTATCTCAAAAATCTGCCCAGAAAAACTGTATTTCAGGCAGACCGGTCGACCGGGACAGTCGACCGGCTGCTGTGTCCGGATATGCACAGGCTGTGCATGTCCGTCGGTCGACCGGGTCACGGACCCAGTCGACCGATATAGAGAGTCTGCTCTCTGTATCTTTTCGGTCGACTGGGTCGGTCGACCGATAGAAGGAAACTGTGTTTCCTCCTTGTTGGTCGGTCGACTGGCAGTCGACCGAAGCCCCAACGGTCATATTTTCGACCGTTGGCGGTCGACCGGGCCGGTCGACCGGTGGCTGTCAAAATTGCCACATCAGCCTAACGGCTAGTTTTCTGTTTGGCCTATATAAACTCCATCTCTTTGGGGATTTTGGCCAAGGTTTTTAAGAGGAAAAATTCTGGTTTTCAGTAGAGTTCAAAAGAGTTTTTAAAAGAGTTTAAGTGCTAAAAAGATTTAATCTTTATTTGTTTTGTGTTTTTGGAAAATCAAAGAAAATAGGATTTGGGATATTTGTGTTGATTTTCATTCTATATCTTTTGGCAAGAATTTTCCCAAGTATTTTTTCTTTGTTGCTTGTTTCCAAAACACTTAGTTTCCACTTGAGCTATATCTTCTATCCTAAGTTATTAGGATCTTTGTTTTGTGTGGAAAAAGAAAAGAGAAAAGGAAAGGAAAGAGAAGTTTGTGGTTGTGGAACCACTTGTTGTAAACCCTCCTTGCTTTTGTGAATCCCTCTTCGGTAGAGGTGATCGGAGTGGTATTGTGATTGGTTTGTGAGCCTCTTAGGTAGAGGTGGTTGTTGTATTTGGCTACGGGCCGTATCCCTCTTCGGTAGAGGTGGATTGTGGTTGTATAGCCTCGGTGGCTTTGTACGGTTGAGAGAGGAGTTTGGTACTCCTATAGTGGATTGGGAAATCCTACACGGTGGTGTAGGCGGGGATGTAGAGCTAGGGGCTCGAACCTCGAATCATATCCTTGTGTTTGCGATTGTCCAATATCTCTAACTCTCTCTCTTTACATTTGTGCAAGCATTCATTTCTCACAAGCATCATTCATTTCATACTTATTATATACTTGCTTGTGTTGCCTTGCATCTTTATATTGCAATTCATTATTATATACTTGGCTTGATTGTGTGTGCTTGATATTGCTATATCCTTGGTTGCTTGGATTGGTTGTGTGTGTGTTTCATCATAGCATTTCATTCTTTACTTGTTCGATCATATCTCATACAACACGGTTGCATTGCGCACCTCTAACCCATTCAAGGGGAATTGGGAGGACGGAGTTCAGAACCTCGCAAGGGGTATTCGGCTCCTAGTCGTGTTTTGAGAGATCGTTGCATCACTCATATTAACTTAAGTTTAAAAAGATCATTAGATTAGCAATTACACCTATTCACCCCCCCTCTAGGTGTATTTCAATAGGTGCAGGAAGTGCCGGTAGGGTTCGGTTCACAATCCCAGTTCTCTTATGGGGATAGCCTTCTATTGTGTGATCACCAGATCCATATGCCAGGCATAATCCGTTGGCCCTACGACACTCCTGCTGAGTGTGGCCTGTCCTCTTGCAATAAGCACATATAGGAAGTGGTTGAGTTATCTGAAGAGGGGCTGGTCGAAATGGTCTTCTAAACATCGGGGCTTTTGCAGCTCTGACTGGACCTCCTCCGCCCAATTGCTGGAATGGCCTCTTCATGGCCTGTTTCCTCCTCTGATCAAGATTCTTTTTCTCCAGTCCTCGCTCCACTTCTCGAGCTACAGTGAGGACCTGGGAATATGTTTTCAGCTGTTGGGGAATCAAAAGGACTTGAATATCCATTTGTAAGCCCTGCTGAAATCTGCTTGCCCGTTTCTCTTCGTCGGCTATCATATACGGAGCAAAACGACTCAGCCTTAAGAACTCAGCAGCATATTCATCAACAGATCGATTCTATTGTTGAAGTCGGATGAATTGTTCTTCCATCTCCTTCTGAGCTGTAGTAGGGAAGAATCTATCATAAAAGCTTTTAGAGAACTGGTCCCAAGTGATGGGTTTTTCCAGTCTCGCTTCTTCAGCTAGCCACCAGTTTCTAGCCACATCCTTTAGCTGTATCTTGGCGACCTCCACCTGATCTTCCTTTGGAACCCTTGCTGCCTTCAAGAGATCTGTTGTGTCAATTAGCCATTGCTCGGCATCTAGCGGTCTTTCTCCCCCTGTAAATATCGCCGGCTGCAACCGCCTGAAGTCTGACACGTTGCCCGGCCTTCGTTCTTGAGGAGCTGTTATCAAGCCTTGCCGAAGGAGTTCGGTCTGCCTTTGTTGATTCTCCACCATATTTTGGATAACTCTTAGAATGTCAGCGTTTCCCCTACGGGCTCGTCCTGTGACTGCCCGGAGTTGTTACGTCCTGACCTTCTATCCATATCTATGTTGGTAAAAGATGTCTGAAAGAGGAGCGAAAGCAAAGATAGATGGACTTTAGGAATCAAGGGAAGGAATATCAAGAAGGAATGGATAACTTTGTACATTGTAGTTGAAATGTATAACCGAAACTCATGTATCCCAAGTGCAAATTAAGATCCCATTAATTTGCAATTTGGTTGTACTGTAGGTGTGAGAGCCTGGGCTCTGATACCAACCTGTAACGCCCCGATCCGGCGGGTACGGAGACGTTACTGCGACGTATATACGCAGGTCAGAATACCCTCACGTATATACGCTAAGCATCAGTACAGATAAGAATTAGAGTACGGAAACACGTGGCAATATACATTCCAACATAAGGATTACAAAGTTATCACAGAGCGTGATATTGGTACATGTACATTATATCACAGCCAAGTACAAAAGTGAAATTTACAATTTGTACAGCAAAAGGTGCTCACGGGCTGAGAAGAAGATCCCCGAGCTAGCAGGAAGGATCAGGAACAGAAGGAGTTAGGACAAGTCAGCCTGCTCCGAGAGATAAGCTTGATCTTCAGTGGAGGGCTCCTCTTCAATCCAAGCTTCAGAACCTGAACATGCAAGTTCAGGGGAGTCAGAAACTCTCTAACGAATATGTAGGTGAAAGCCAAGTGTCATGTAAAGATAAGTACATGCATGTGCTGATATGATCAAACAGTATTAAGCATCAAAAACTGTGTTGAGTGTACATGTACAGTAAGCATGAAATAGAGGCATAAAATGAAAGTAATAAGGTGAATAAATCTAATGCTGCCATTTTCATTATTTATACTTATTACTCGTTCTACCCGTATGTCTAGGTATGTGTAATAGCGTCCCAGTACACATACATCCACATATGAGTAAATCAAGGTTGTTATTGGAAACCAACGGGGGTATCAACGAACAATGTTTACAGTGGGTCCCGTACATGCCCGGGACCACGGTCCAGGACGTTCCATTGCTGGTGCATGGAACCGGCCGCAAGGCCTACAGGAGGGTCTTATAGAATGCCCTTATCAAGATGGTACCAAGAAGGAGGGAGCCAGCACTCCCCTCAGTCGCCTGGAGGCCCACAGGTCAGACTGGAAATTTTAGTTGCACACATGCCTAGTGCCACTGTAAACACGAACATATATTGATAGCCGCAAGTTTCCCCCGACCCGATGCAAGTTGTTCCTTTTTATGATTTATTATTTAATTATCAATTTACGGGAAAGCAAGTGCCTGGCAAGATCAGGAGTTAAAGAGTCATGAGTATTGTCATTTCAAGTCACTGTATGTAATACAGGATAGCGAGTACAAGATTCCCGTAAATATGACAATCCAAAATCAGGTATCAATATGTTATTGCGGGGCAAGTATCAAGTAGTAGCATGATGCATGTAAGTGTGCCGGGAAAATAATGTAATATTAGTCAATCATGACAAAGCATGAAAATCTGAAGGATGGCGAGAACACTCGCCTAAAGCTTTAAGAAATACACCGAGAAATTCCAAGCTCTGTAGTCCAAGTAACCAATATTATATATAAAAGGAGAGGAGGAGAAGGATGAATCAGAAAAGTGAGAATGAAGACGCAGGGGTCGCAGACGCGGGAGGTTGCGCTGCGTTGAGGTCACAAACGCGGGGTCTGAGATCCGCATTTTAACACAGGAAGAACGCAGACGCGAGCACGTGCTCTACGTCGCGTTAACACAAGAATGCGAGAATCGCGTTTGAGAAATTACTTGGACGCGGGAGTAAACTTCGCGTCTAAAATATATGAGAGAAAGAGGGATATGGAAATGTGAAAGACGCAGGAAAAAGGGGATAGAGACGCAGGTTTAGGAAAAACTAAACGCAGCAGTCAGCCAGAAATTAGTCGACTAGGGGTTATAAGTAAGTCGACTAGGGAATGGTTAGTAGACTAATATGTTAGGGTAAGTCGACTAATCAGGGAAATAGAGAGTTACGCACTTCCAGGGCTTTTCATTAGTCGACTATAAATCAGGGACAAGTCGACTATATAAGCGATTAGTCGACTAACAAAGGAGGCAAGTCGACTTAACAGAAGTCAACCAGAGAGCACAACTATTTCTGGAAAGTGAGTTAGTCAATTAACAAAGGCATTAGTCGACTAATACAGTGAGTAAGTCGACTAATTAGCAAGAAAAAGGAAGGAAAGGAAATAAGGAAGGAAAGAAAGAAAGAAAGAAAAACAAAGGAAGGAAAGAAAGAAGAGAAAAGGAGGTAGGCCGGCCGTGGCTTGGCCCGTGGTCGCCGGCGGCGGCCGGAGTTGGCCGGAGTGGGTGGACAAGGCCCCAAAAGAGAAGATTGTTTGTTGGTGCAAGTGTAGTTCAATAGGGTGAAATGGAATTCTTGCAAACGATGTTTAGGAGGACGAACCTATAGTTCGTTGGAAAGAGAATGACGAGGAGAAGAAGATGGTATGCTTGGTGGTGGTTAAGGTGGTGTAGGTGGTGGTGGAAATGGTGGTGAAGTTGGTAAAGATGATGGGTTGTTTGGTGGAAAAGAAGAGGAAAAAGATGGTGATAGAGATGATATTATGGTTGTTGTGGTTATTGGAATGAAGGAGGAAATGGAGGAGAAGAATAGTGGAGGGAATGGTGGTGATGATGGGTGAAAATGGCCAGCCAAGAAGGGCTTGGCTGCTGATTTTCTATGGAGGCTGCGTTTGCTGTTGGAGGAGGAAGGAGAAATGAAAAAGGAGAGGAGAAAACATAAAGGGGGGTGTATAAATACATGGGGGAAAATTATTATTATAATGCCATACCATTGAATGAGACAAGCTTTCATTCAAAAGCTGCGTCCCCTTCCAAAAGGCCGCGTCCTGTGCAAAAGGTCCGCGTCTGGCAATAAAGGCTGGACGCGGGCATTAAAGTTGCGTTCAAAAAGAAAAACGCAGGATTGCGTTAAGAAAGAGACAAAAAGGCATGGGTGTCTTGATCTGAGTTGATTTCTTTGAAGAACAAAGTATTAAATGCGGAATGGAGAGAGTCTCCGCATTAATTGCTGGACCCAGAGTTGGTAGATCTCGCGTTAGGTAAGGAGAGAGAAAAAGTAAAATATCCGGATAGAATTCCGGTATCTGAGAAAACACCGGAAACTCAGGAAAAGCCCAAAAATAAAGTATCTCGAAAAGTGTCCCAAAAATTCTCAAAAATAATAAATATTATTTTAAGATTTTTAGTGAAATCGGTTTTTAGAAATTCAATCTCATTTTCAAGATAAAAATCCTGGAATCCACTGTAGACGGTGTCTACACCGGGTAGGCCAGATTTTTGATAAATTCTAAAATTCTCAAAAAAATCATTTAGATAGAAAACATGATTTTAAGAAATACTGTGAAAGCCGTTTCTAGAATCTCAACTCTGTTTGTAAATTAAAAATCTGAAAGTCGGTCAGCGACACTGGTCAACACCGGTTTTGAAGATTTACAATTTAATTCTGAAAAATTTCAGAAAATCATGAAAAATCTAGAATATAAAAAAAAATAATTTTTGAAACTAAAATCGGTCAAATTTGAATACCAAAAAGGTCAAATCATGCAGTACTGCTATAAGAATAAGATTTTAAATAACAGAAAATAAATAAATTAAAAAAAATCACTCCAAAAATCAGGACATATAACTGTATACGTATACTGAGGATGGGGTGTTACAATCCCTGTGATGGCCAACCAGCCTTGATATCATGTCCAACTGTCTGCTCTGTTTTTGTGATGATGAGCTAAGTAGTTGCAAGGCAGGGATACAACTAGAGCCAGTTCAAGGGTTGCTGTATCCCTGTGATGGCCAACCGGCCTTGATATCATGTCCAACTGTCTGCTCTGTTTTTGTGATGCATCGTCCCTCGCTGTTAATCATTGGTTGACGCCGATTAGTTCGAGTACTTGAACCTCAAACCTAAACCACTTTGTATATGTTTATCGCTTTTTCTTGCTTACAATTGTTCGTTGCCGCATGCAAAGAGTTGGTTAGAAAATTAGTTCTTTTTTCCTCCTATTAATTATAGTCTTTTTTTTATAAATTATTCTTAAAATGAAGACTTAATTCAAAAATTGTCCAAATCCAAGAGATTGTGCCGTTTAAATTGCATGACTATGACTATTAGGCTAACCTTTTCAATGAATTAACTGTATTTAGTTCCGTTCTTTAGCATTTGGTGAGCCTCGCGCACGTAGCAAAACAGAAGAATATTGATCAGAAATTTTGCGACCATGCCTATTAATTCCGAACTTCCCTAATTTTGTCCAAATTTTGCGACCATGCCTATTAATTCCGAACTTCCCTAATTTTGTCCAGCGACGTGCCTATTAAATCCGAGCTTCCCTAATTTTGTCCAGCGATGCCAATCGTCGGGGAACTTCCCTAATCGGGGAACTTCCCTAATTTTGTCCAGCGATGCCAATCGTCGGGGAACTTCCCTAATTTTGTCCGGTGATGCCAATCGTCGGGGTCAAAAGGGATGTCACAAGTGAAAAACCCATCCATCCATTAAAACAAAAATCTAAATTAAATAAATATTCATAGGCATTTGGAATCGGACCAGACTAGCAAGAAATTCCCTGGAGAGAGAGGGAGAGAGATCGTGTCGTGTAAGATAGAAAATAATGTCTCTCTCACCATTCGCTTCCCCCATTTGAACAGCCTTTGAGATTGAGATTCTTCTTCTTAATCAATCATTCTCCTTTATTTTTTCCTTTCCTTTTAATTTCGGATTGTTGTAATAATCAAGAATTACCATTTCATTTCATCCCAATGTCTGCTGGCATCTTCTGCAAGAGGGGAGGTAGGGCTTTTCTGCTGGGATCATCCAGATCTTCGCCCCTCCCCTCCGCCTTCTCCTTCGCCACCCGCAGCATCACCAGCCTCACATCCGATCCCTTCTCCTCCGCCTCTTCATCACCCTCAGGCTCTCCGTTCCTCTACAGCAACCGGCGAGGGCAGGTGCTCCACATCTCGCAGCTTGTCAAGTCCAACGGCAAGAGGGCTTTCCTCGTCGACACCTTGGCCCTCGTAATTTTCATTTCCCTTCGAATTTCTTGTTAATCCGTTTGAAAATTAAAGGAATTTGTTGAATTGGTGGTGGCATGTTGGGGTTCTGTTTGTTAGGTGAGGAGATTGGAGGCACAAGGGGTCCCCACCAAGCATGCGGAGGCCATCACCTCCGCCATCATCGAGGTTCTCAACGACAGCCTCGAGAATGTGGCCCAGTCTTTCGTTTCCAAAGGGGAAAGGCAAAAAGTACAACTCTGACTCTTTGATTGATTGATCGTTTTTTTTTTTGGGTTACTTTGTTGTGTAGTTTTTTTTTTTTTTTTTTTTTGGTAGAGTGAGATGATTCAAGATGCTAATCTCTCCAAATTCAAGTCCGAAGTGCAAAGCTCCCAGGTATGCCCTTTTTTTTTTTAAAAACTCTTTGATTCGGGTATGACAAGGTTAATTGGAAAACAACAACCTAACTCTATTAAGAATCCGATGCATCTATCTATTTTATGATTACCATATCAACATTTTATTTTGATATTGCATCATGCAGACCAGTCTTAGAACTGTTAATTCGCGTTGAATGGGTGTATTTTGTGTTCTTGGAATTTTTTTTGAAGGTTGCTAATGTCTTCTACAAGAGATTTTTTTTGTTGGCCATGTAGATGGAAGCAACATATAATGTTGTATCATAAAACATAAATATGTGATTGATAAGGTAGGCAATCAGTTGAAGGGTGTAACTTAAGTGAATATATATTAACAAAGCACCGAATGTCTGGAGTAGTTGCATATATTTTTGACCTTGTTCTCAAATATAGAAAGGGTAAGAAATTAGTGCATCCATAGGAATTAGAGGTTGCTTTAACTAGCGATAAAATGAAGGAGACTTGGTTGAGATAATTTGGGCATGCACATGTGCAATGGAGACAATTGACTATGTGATTTAGGAGGATTGCTAGACCATATTTGTAGAGCAAGGAGGCTTTGGGATAGACCTAAATGGGTATGAGTTGAGGTTTAACAGAGCTGTACAGAGAAAAGGGATTCATGTAGCTGAACCTGGAGGCTTGGGATAAAGGACTTGTTATTATTTTCTTTCTTTAGCAGTGCCATTTGATAAGATGGTAATAGTTTGGAGAATTGGAAGCAAAGGTACTAAAAACCTTTATGACTAAAATAAAGTGGACTTATACTTCAATTCTTACTCTAAAATAATATATAGAGTGCTGTAAGGCATTCTTTCCAACAGTCTTTGGTCATATAGGTAGGTATTGGGGATAGTTGAAGTTCTCATAATATATGAGTTGAAGTGATGCGAACATCCAAGCAACACAAGTTCAACAACAGAGGCGTCAAGTTATACTTGTTTTGAGTTTGTATTTTTTTGCTTTTAATTGTTGAGTCTAGTTGTCTCTTTTTTATTCTCTCTTTTATTAGTTTTGTACTCTTTTAGTCCCACATGGATACGTGGCGAAAAGTCCATAATAGTAAGCCTATTTAAAGGCAAGAGTACTATATTGAAATGATGAAGTTTGATTAATGAAATTTAGATTGTTTTCTCATGGAAAATTATCTTTGTGAATTTGGGTGCGAAATCCAATTCAAATAGTTTTGAGTGTGAAATCCAAATCTAATTATCCCCTTTTTAAAATTCTTTATCTCAAATCCCAATTCAAAACTCCAATCCCAACCACAAATCCATCCCTTAACCATAATATCCCTTCTCAACCAGACATCAAAATTACCCCAAAAAAATCAGAGTGGCCCCCACCTCCCTCCTCTTCTTCTTCTCCTCTTCTTCCTCTCTTTCTTTTCGTTCACCTCGCACTTATCATCAAGGAAACCCAATCCTACAGCTCCTTCGTCTCTCCCTCTGCGTCACGAACCCGCAACCATCTCTTTTCTCATGTTCACCGCGAGGCTTGAAGTCCTCCGCCCGCGTCCCCTTCTCATCACGTCAACCAAGCACGCCTCCCCACTTCCTTCTCTCTATTCCCGCAAGATCTCTTAGCACCACCTTCCTCTCCCTTGCACCACCACTAGAACACCACCCTCTGCTCTTGGCCTGCAACAGCCACCTGCATAGCCGCCTAAGCACCAATCGCAACCCCTTATCATTTCCTCATCGTGCTTCTCTCATAGCTGCCCTCCTCCTCCTTTGCAGTCCTCTCATGGCTGTGTCCTCCCTTCCTCGCCCCCGGCTCCTCTATGCAAAGACTGCGTGCACAGCCCCTTGCCGCAACTTCTTGGCTTGATGCCTGCATGCTCACGCTTCTCCTTCACCTGCAGTTGCTCGGAGGGATTGTAGAGAAAGAGCATGTTTCATCTTCAATTGTTGCTACAATCCAGTT
This sequence comes from Agave tequilana, assembly GCA_038442645.1. Taxonomy (NCBI): domain Eukaryota; kingdom Viridiplantae; phylum Streptophyta; class Magnoliopsida; order Asparagales; family Asparagaceae; genus Agave; species Agave tequilana. The sequence continues at coordinate 62,978 of JAVJIF010012349.1, forward strand.
GAACGTTAACATCCCTGCAAACAACAAATAGCACATCAGCTCCAAGTGCCAATAAATCAGAATAGGAGTCCTAAGTAAAATCACAATAGCAACGAGTACCTGAGAACAAGCTTCTCAGTAGGTAATTTTATTTTCAGCAATTAGAATATCAGTTGGATTACACTGTAATTTATTCTTTAGATTTTTATCAGTATTTCGTGTTGTCTACTATAATCGTGAGATTGTATGTTATCATGTTTATGCTTGTTATCTATTGATCTCGATATCGCGAATAGGACTATTCAAGACAACTGAGTATTGTGTTTGGATTTGTCCTTGAAACATCTTAGCTACAATTGCAAATGCTCGTAAAATCCATCTTGTTACACTGTTAGTTTTAAGTTATTTTCCTACTAAAGATCATCAATTTGGTGAAATGTTGTAAAGTTCAAGTTTATCACTTATCAATCACACCACAGGGTTCACCGTTTCACATTAATTTGCTATAAGAGCATGGTTTAGATAGAAAAAGCATTAGGTTTAGGAAAATTTGAATTTTGTTTTAGGTATTTATTAGGAAAATTTGTTGTTTTTGTTTTCTTTTGTTAAAAAAATGACATATAGGAAGTCCCATATCTCTACTATAGATGTCCAAATGTTTAATGGTCATATAGATTATCTTGGACAGTCGGATCCTTAAAATTTTCTAGATTGGCTACAAAACATATATAGGTATTTCACAAAGTATCCATTTTTTAAATTTCAAGTTCGCTATCACGAAACTGACTGAACAAGCTAGTCGATACTGGACCAATTTAATATCGATGAGAGCATCTCGTGGCCAGAAGCCTATAGAGACTTTATCTAACATAAAAGGATAAGCTTAAGGAGAAAGACGCGCCATTATATTGCTACGATCGTCTTCTTGACAGATGACATTGAATTTTTTAATCCAACAAATCTGCCCGAGGAATATGTTAGCGAATTCGATGAGTTTCTCAATCGCTATAATATCCTAGGTATAAAGAGTGGCGCCCACGTCTTGTCCCAATTTTGAGCTAGACTTAGAGTAGACCTCAAAGATGAGCTTTGGGCTTGTGGAATTACTGAGCTTTAAAAGGCTTACGCGTTAGTCCAAGACATAGATGTTTCCAAGTTGAGTCATACACTTAGGAGTCAGGATCACCGAGTCCCAACATTCAAGTCCACTTCATATCAATATCCACATCAGAGTAATGCACAAACGCCGTCACACAAGGTGGACACCAAAGACAAGCACCAAAAGTAACGCTAAGGGCAAAAACGCTGAAAGGGACTCCACTACACTTATTTCTATAATCAAGTGTTACAACTGTCAAGGTTATTAGCATGTTACTGCCAACTGTCCAACCTCATTTAAGATTGTCATCATTGACAGAGCTTACATTGAGGCCCCTAAGCTTGATAGCACTATCTCCTTGAAAGTCACTCCTGTGATTAAGGAGTTTAGTGTTGTTTTCTCGGTTGCCACAACTATTCTTCCTTTTGGTGCTGCCACGACTACTGTTCGCCATTTTCCTTCCTCGACTCTACTGTCGACACCACTTTCTTTGCCTCCTTTACTGCTGACCCCTACTGCCATTACTTGTTTTCTTCTTGCTCTATTGCCAACATCATTCCCTTTCCCATTGTAGCATGTGTTAGGTCTAAAATCAAAAATTTTCACTGTCATCCGACACTTCACTGATTTAGTCCTCGAGCGAATCTCCCCAGCTAGCCACACCATAGGATAGATCCTATCAAGCATACTGAACTTGAATAGCAAGTTGATGAATTACCAATAAAAATCAAGCAGTAGTGCCTTATCCTAATAAACACTCATATTTACGGAGACAAGTTCTGGTGCGAAATTATGACTAGAAATGTGGATCAGGTCAAGGATCTATGGTTGATTTATAGCCGAGAATTTGAAGAATGCCGTTATAGGAGAATTTGGCTATCTACACCTTATCGACTTATTCTCCATTGCAGTTACACAAAGGGGTGTTGTCACTCAGGCTCTACCTGTTAGGATATCTCCTGTCCTCATTGTTAAAATAACAGGTAAGCTGCCATACATAGTTAGGATGATTCTCCTAATCATTTTTTTTATAGAGGTCGTGAATATTGTTGACCCACTGAACCAAATGCCTAAAGTTTTCCTGTCCGATAAGAATTCAAGTGACTCTTTTAGAACATGTTAGACACTAAACAAAGCTCTATCTGTTCATTATAGAGTATTCCGAGTTTGCATATCTGAGTCTGCATCAATTTTTTACACATGTGCACGATTTACACATGTGAAATCAGTGATATATTTGAACAAAACAACACTAACTGTAATTTATTAGCTTGTGTTAGGAAGTTATTTAAAACTTTGTGTTGACAACTTATGATGGTTCAGATTAATCTGAAACCAGTTTCCCTGGGAACTGTTAATAATTTTCATGTTGTAGTTTTGGAATTTTCAAAATATTATAGAAATCAAATTACAATACTCATGTTATATATTTTTAGAGATTCTGAAATTAGTCCTATTTTCAATGTTAGGTATTCAGTGGATTAAAAGTATTTGATATTAACTCTAACAATTCACTGATTGTAAGCCTTCTCTGAGTCATTTTTCTGAGAGTCCCCATATTGAGTCTACTCTCAGATAATCATCCCAATACAACAGTGAAATTTGATAAAACTATAGATGATTAAATTATCTGGTGTGTTCTAATAATATCTGATTGTTTGAAAATAAATATTATTTATTGAGTAGTGAGTTGTAACATGTAGATCCAGTTGTGTTAAAGCATTATGAGAGCCTTCTATACCTAACTTGACGGAGTTAAGTTTTCTCCCACTTGAGGAGAATGATGTGGATATCCAAGCAACACAAGTTCGAGGCGTCAAGTTATACTTGTTTGGAGTCTGTATTTATTTGCTTTTAATTGTTGAGTCTCGTTGTCTCTCTTTTATTCTCTCTTTTATTAGTTCTATACTCTTTAAGTCCCACATCGGATATGTGACGAAAAATCAATAATTGTAAGCCTATTTAAAGGCAAGAATATTATATTGAAATGATGAAGTTTGATTAATGAAACTTTAGATTGTTTTCTCATGAAAAATTATCTTTGTGAATTCGGGTCTGAAATCCAATTCAAATAGTTTTGGGTATGAAATCCAAATCTAATTATCTTCTTATCACCTCTTTCAAAATTCTATCTCTTATCTCAAATCCCAATTCAAAATTCTAATCCTGACCATAAATTCATATCTCAACCACAATATCCATTCACAACCAAACATCAAAATTACCAAAAAAAAAAAGAAGTATTTTCTCCCGGTGGCCGCCAATTCCCTTCTCTCCTTCCTATCTTTTTTTCCTTTACCTCATGCACAACACCAAGCAAACCTAATCCTACACCTCCCTTGTCTCCCTCCCTCTGCGTCACGAACTCGCAAACATCTCTCTCCTTATCTTCACCCACGAGGCTTGAAAGCCTCCGCCTACACCCCCTTCTCATCACGACAATCAAGCATGCTTCCCCATCTCCTCTCTCTTCTCACAAGATCCCCTAGCACCACCTCCCTCTCCCATGCGCCACCACCAGCACACCACTATCCTCTGCTCTTAACCTGCAAAAGCCGCCCGCGTAGCCTTCTGAGCACCAACCGTAACCCCCTCATCAGTGCCTCATCGTTCTCTTCTCACGGCTGCCCTCCTCATCCGTATTCCTCTCATGGCTGTGTCCATTCCTCGCCCCGACTCCTATGTGCGAGGACTGCGTGCACAGTTCTTGGCAGCAACTTCTCGACGTGATGCCTATACGCTAATGCTTCTCCTTCGCCTGCAGTGGCTCGGAGGGATTGAAGAGAAAAAGTATGTTTCGTCTTCAATTGATGCTACAATCCAGTTGAACGTCAACACCCCAGCAAACAGCACATCAGCTCCACGTGCCAACAAATCAGAAGAGGAGTTCTGAGCAAAACACAATAGCAATGAATACCTGAGAACAAGCTTCTCAGTAGGTAATTTTATTTTTCACAATTAGAATATCAGTTGGATTACACTGTAATTTATTCTCTATTTTTTTTATCAGTTTCGTGATGTCCACCATATAATCATGAGATTATGTGTTATCCTATTTATGCTTGTTATCTATTGATCTCGATATTGCGAATAGGACTGTTCAAGACAACTGAGTATTGTGTTTGGATTTGTCAAGACTTGAAACATCTAAGCTACAATTGCAAATGCTCGTTAAAATTCATCTTGTTACACTGTTTTAAGTTATTTTCCCACCAAAGATCATCAATTTGGTGAAACGTTGTAATGTTGAAGTTTATCACTCAAGGTCCACTGTTTTACATCATGAAGGGACTATGCATATATATTTGGTGTAAATCACCTTGGGGGTGAATAGGTGATGTGCTAATCTAATGCCAAACAATGCGAAATTAAAAATTAAATATGCAAACTAAAACAAATACACAATGTATAACCAAACAGTGAAGCAGAATTCTCGGTGAAGGGCTCTGGACTTCTCCTCAAGATTCCTCTAGATTAAGAGTTGAGGTGCTACGATAGCTCTCTTGGTTAAATACAAATGTGAGTACACAAATCAATATCAAGCATATGGAGAATGAGCAATAATAACAATGTTAGATATCAAACAACTTAAGTAAGTATATCAATTAAGCACAAGTAAATATCAAGCATATAAAGATAAGAACAATATGACCATGCAAGATATGAAACACAAGTGAGTAGTGAGAAGCAATGCAAACACGGGAGAATTGTTTCGAGGTTCAATCCACTTTCTATACGTTCCCGCCTTCATCACTATAAAAGATTTTCACTATAATCGATCTCGCAAAATTACTCAGTGCCGCAACACCTAGAACGAGCTCCCTCAAGAACTCTTGGACCCACAAGTCCCTCACTTGTTCCCGCAAGAACAACACACGCGAACCTGCAAACTGGTCGAGCTTGCAACCTCTACAACTCCTCTAAATATAAAGGTGGAATACTTGGTGATCACTTTTCTTGATCACCAACAAACACTCTCACAACAAAAATCCTATTAGGATTGGATATAGCAATGAAAAGCTCAAGCTTGCGTGAGAAAAACTAGATAGATGAGGAAGTGAAAATCTCAAGAAATCCTTTTGAAAAAGTCAAGAGAAGTCTTGACAAACTTTTCTTTTGATATGAAAATGAAGCTTTAAAACTTGTTGGGAACTCTGTTGAAGATGAGAAAATAAGCTCTTAACACACTCAAAAACTCTATATTTTATAGGCCAAGAAAAACTAGCCGTTGGGGTCCAAAATGTGCCAGAAATGACCTGCCTAGTCGACCGACCAACGTCATATTTCTAACCGTTGAAGCCTGGCAGTCGACCTACCAGAGACCCAGTCTATTCAATAGGTAACAACTTTGAGCACAGTTTGAGGCCTAAAACGTTAGAATTTGAAAATAAGTATATTTAAGAAGAAATTGTAGATATTTAATTCTTCTTTCTAATGCAACTTAAATCAAATCAATATCATCTCGGAGTAGAAAGTTATCAACAAAATACTGAAAGGTGTCAAATCAAAAACTGTAAACTGTTTTCAGAATAAGAACAGACTTCAACCCAGTATTTGATATCTTTAATAGTTGAATAAGAAATGTAGCCCTGAAAGTTATCTTTGAAATACAATTTAAATCATATTGATTGAATATAAGAATAAAAAGTTATGACCAAATTACTGAAAGGGTATTTGAGCAAATCAGAAGAACGGTCAGTCGCCGGGTCGACCGAGAAAACCCGAGAGCTCTGCAGACTCAGTTGGTCGACTGATCGGTCGGCCGATCTCTACTGCGGTCGACCAAGCTCAAGTCACATGGGTTTGTGCAAGTCTTGTGCACGTCGATCGACTGACATTGCTATCGGTCTACTGTGCGGTCAACCGGCAATACCCAAAAACTCTATTTTGAAATATTTTAAACACCTTTTTTAATTTCATTTTTAAATCTAATAAACCTCTATAAATTCTACAAAAATAAGTTCATGTAAATACAGTATATCACAAGTATGTGCGATGAAAAATCAACACATAGTATAAACATGTGAACTAGTTTTTACGATAAAGAAATTTAATCATGAAATCAAAATCGTATTTTTTGAAAATCAAACTTTTGTGTGTGTATAAGCTTGATCAGTCCACAACTAATCTATCCTTTATATTTTATCCTAAAATAAAAATCTTAAACTTACAAACTCTTGACTCAAGTCTTCTCTTGAAAATCTTCTCCAAATGGACTTGATTCAAACTTGATCCATGAGTTAGACTCCTCTTAGAGTATTTGATGCGATCTTGAAGCACAATCTCTTGAATCAACATGTGCTAGTTTCAAAACTTGACTTCAAATCTTTTGCTGAAGCTACACACCGACTAAGATCTTGATTGAATATCTGAAATTTAATGAGCACAAGATCATTAGTACTATAACTACATGAGTTAATCATCATTAAAACTAGAGTGATGGGCCTTTGGGTCAACAATCTCCCCTCTTTTGATGATGACCAAACTCATGAAGTTGTATATGCATGGATTAAAGATAAGTTTCATAGAAGCTTCCTCTTAACTCATGCATAGCAATAAAAACATATAGATATTTAATAAATCTCTTAAACAAACATAAACATATATGCATAAACATAAACATGCATATATAAACTCTAAATTTCTCTCCCACTTTTTGTCAATTTATCAATAAAGGGGTGATGAGATTAAGGTAAATGTATATGCGATATAAATTCATGAAGAGAAGAGACTATAAGGAACGCCCCAGCATACATGCATTACATGAAGAAAGAGATGACAAACTCTAACCCATATAAGCATAATATACAATGTATAGAGAGAGATGTTAAGCTCTCTCTACACACGTGTACCACATAAAGAAAGGAGGTCAAGCTCTTTTTATGTACTACACTCATCATGAATCTATATTATAGAGGAGATGTGAAGCTCCCCTTGCATATAAGCAATACAAATCAAAACAAAATTTGAAAACTAATTAAAATAAAATTTGATGCCAATAGAAAATAAAAACATATGTCAATGAAAAATATTTTGATACCAAAAAAGATACCAATTGAAAAGCAACATAGATATCACATAAAAGCTATACCAATTTAAAGTTAATAATCCATGATATCAATTGTAAACTTTTTGCAATATAAATACCAATTTTGCAATATCGATACCAATTAACATTTAGAACTAAATCAAGCTTAGCATAAAATAATTTGTGTTATAAAATATATATGTATAAACATTTTTAATCTAACACAAGAAATCATATATGAGCCTGTTTGGTTAAGTGTGGAAGTAAGGAAGTGAGAAATTAAGGGAGTGGTAATAATTCCCTTTGGAACTTGGGAATTGGTTAGTAAGTTTTTCGGTGTTTGGATGTTGTTGGGAAGTGTGGTTTGAAAAATATTTTATCTTTTTCGGTGTTTGGATGGTAATGTGAAAATGGAAGTGGAAAAGTTGACCACAAAGTTCACCGTAAAATAATATTAAAATAAAAATTAAGAAAAATAAAAAATGAACTGTAATTAGAATGCAAGTGAGATTTACATGATCAAAAAATTAACTGTTTTGTGCTGCAACTTATTACAAATAAGATTTACATGACCACAAAATTAACTGTAGCACTCTGAAAGTGAGAAAATAATTGTGTAAAAAAGAAAAGAGAAAAAGAAAAAGGGTTTTCTTATTTTCTTTTTCCGGTGTTTGGATAGATAGGGAAGTGAGCAATTATACTTCCCTATTTCCTTACTGCCGCCCACTTCCTTGCAACCAAACAGCCCCTATATGTATGTATGATCAATTTAAATATCAATTGAAATATGATGCATACATATATAAAAAACAAGTATGAGTATACAAAAATCAATTTTCATGATATGTATGTGGATAATTCATAACTATCACCCTATCATACACATGTTTAAAAAGATATATAATGAGAGCATACAAGGCATGGTCGCCCAACCAACTGCCTTTGATAGGGTAGAAGTTTTCAAAAATAATTTTTGAAATTTAATAAGGTATACGTTGAAAACTCTACCAATTGAAGAATAAAGAACTAGTTTTAAAGTAATTTTGAAAACTAATACGAAATCCTTCAAGTAAGGAACAAAACATATTTTATTCCATGAAAACATTCTAAATTACACGGGAATCGACACTCAAAAATCTATGAAGCACATATATGCTCATGAATCCAAAATCATGAGTAAACAAGAATATCAAGTGCACAAAGATCATGTAAGAAACATATTCATGAAAATAAATAATAAGGCTCAAAACAAAAGCTCAAATGAAATTCTTTTTCATAAACATGACATATCATATAATCATACAAGAATCATTAAAATTAGGACATACAATGTACAATCAAACATAAAATGAGTACACAAATTAAATCGAGAATATATAGCATGAAAACAAAGTGTAACTCTAGAATTGTACATGATAATACAAGTTTTAACAAGATTTACATATCAACATATGATATAAACATATAAATTAATATATGCTTTAACTAAAGCATATAAAAATATGAATCAACCAAAAGAAGTAGACATGTAAATTCATTTGAAAAATGAACATTATTTTCAAAAATACATGCATAGTTAGGCAACCAATCAACTCAATTATAAGCCCAAAACAATATGTGATAGAGTCTAGCTTACTACACAAGCAAATAAGCATTAAAATAATTTTAAAAGTGGAGGATGAAATGATTATAAAAAATAATGTAGCCAATCCATTTCTTCAAAATGAGGTAGTCCTCCTACCAATACTCGTTGATAGCGATGTATCAAATGGGTTTGTCCTTCAAGTTCCAAATGCATTCACCATCAAGACACTAATCCTCACGTTTTGTGAGAGCCCACACCTACATCAAAAACAAGTTGTGAAAATTTTGGTACCCATATTTTCTTGGGTCCATGGGGGTTAGTAGCAATAGGAACCCAAACACTCGTATTTGCAAAATTTAAAGAATTCAATTTATCAAAATAAAATTTTGCAAGATGGCCTTTGCGGCCGCAATGTGTAATGTGTACACTCTAGCATACATGGTGGTATGAGTATGAGCATAGCGTGCATGTAGTGTATGCTGTGTAGAATGTGCATGCATGTGTGAAACTTGTTTCTTGCGAAAAATAGATTCCAATCTATTATGATTAAAGGCACATTGGCTCAAAGTTGAGCCTAAACAATTAATTTTCTTCTTCACAATACAAATATTATTTTCAATTTTAGAAGAAGAAACATGAGCATGAGGAATAAAATTCTTTTTCACTTTAGAAATAGAAATATTTTCTTTTTCTTTTAAAACAAATTTCTTTTTCAAAGAATCATTTTCCTTCAAAACAATCTCTTTTTCTTTAGAAATCAAAACGACTTGATTTTTCAAGGATTCATTTTCTTTTAAAACAATTTGAAATTTATTTTGAAGAGAATCCTTTTCTTTTAAAACACAATCATTTTCATTTTCCAATCTTTTGTTTTCAATCTTTAACAAATCATATTTTTCAAGAAGTTTTTGATAAAACAATGCAAGCTCATTATATGGCATCTCTACATCATTATTATCATGCTCGGAATTAAAATTACCTCAAGGGGGTTATCCCCTTGGACCATGTAGCACATATTGGAAGCATCACTTTATCCGAATCACTCTTCTTGTAATATTGTGTTTGCTTCCCAAGGGACATAAGAGTGTTCCAAACTACAAAAGCTGAATCAAAGTAAGAAATCCTAGATAAATATTTATCATTTATGGTTAGCTTCAAAGCATGAACGGCTTTTGCATTAGCCTTAAGATGTTTGCCATTTATAAAATATAAATCTTTAATGGTGGCAAGATAAACATGAATACCTAGGGTTTTGAGGTACACAGACATCTTAACTTTCTAATTTTGAAAGTTAAGAATATCAAACATGGGAGGTGTAAGAAAATTCATGTGTGTGTATGCAAATATTGTGATTAGGAAAAATAAGATCTTTAACTCTAGGTTGTTAGACCCAAATCAAGGGCTCCAAGCTCTGATACTAATTGTAAATCATTTAGAGGGGGTGAATAAGTGATGTGCTAATCTAATGCCAACCAATGCGGAATTAAAAACTAATTATACAAACTAAAATAAACACACAATGTATAACCAAAAAGTGAACCGAATTCCCGGTGGAGGGCTGTAAATTTCTCCTCAAGATTTCTCTAGATTAAGAGTTGAGGTGCTACTATATCTCTCTTGGTTAAATACAAATGTGAGTACACAAATCAATATCAAGTATGTAGAGAATGAGTAATAATAACAATGCTAGATATCAAACAACCCAAGCAAGTTTATCAATTAAGCACAAGTAAATATCAAGTATATAAAGATAAGAATAATATGAACATGCAAGATATTAAACACAAGTAGGTAGAGAGAAACAATCGTAAACACGGGAGAATTGTTTCGAGGTTCGACCTACTTGCTCTACGTCCCTGCCTTCACCACTATGAAGGATTTCTACTATAATCGATCTTGCAAGATCATTCGGTGCCGCAACACCTACAACGAGCTCCTTCAAGAATTCTTGGACCCGCAAGCCCCTCACTTGTTCCCGCTCTTGTTTTAAATATCGGCCGAGTCAGTTGAGATATCGTCTGATATCTCTTTTTTTTGCCTGCTGCCGATACGATATGGAAAAATCGTTCGTCATATCGTTTGCAACAAAAAAATGGCCGATATTTGAAATATCGGCCGATAAATCACCCGATATCGGCCAATAAATCGCCTGATATATCTCTCAATATGAAATAACTTATTATTGCACGACTTCATGTAAATGTACATTATTTTTTATTGCCTTTGCATGCATATTATATCATTTTTATTTGGTAGATGATATCTATAACATTAAACTAACTTTTAATTATCAATATTTCATAATATATAGTGTTTGATGTGAATGCCTGACATGCGCGTGTATCCCCGATATCTCCCCCGATATCCGATATTCGATATGGAAAAACCCTATATCCGATACGATCCCGATATCCTATATTTAGAATCTTGGTTCCCGCAAGAACAGCACACGTGAACCTGCAAAAGTTCGCCGAGGCCGCAACCTCTACAACTCCTCTAAATACAAAGGTGGAACACTTGGTGATCACTTGTCTTGATCACCAATAAACACTCTCAGAACATGAATCCTATTATGATTGGATATAACAATGAAAAGCTCAAGCTTGTGTGAGAAAACTAAATAGATGAGGAAGTGGAAAACTAAAGAAATTCTTTTGAAAAAGTCAAGAGAAACACTCTTGATAAACTTCTTTTTTGATATGAAAATGAAGCTCTAAAACTTGTTGGGAAAACTCTATTGAAGATGGGAAAATAAGCTCTTGAAAAACTTGTTTAAAACTCACCCAAAAATCTCATATTTATAGGCCAAGAAAAATTAACTGTTGGGTCTAAAAAGTGCCAGAAATGGCCTGTCGGTCGATTACCCGGTCGATCGACCAACGATCATATTTCTGACCGTTGGAGCCTGGCGGTCGACCGAGCAGAGACCCAGTCTGTGCAATAGGTCAACTTTGAGCACAGTTTTGAAGCCTAAAATGTTAGAATTTAGAAATAAGTATATAGGAAGAATTGTAGATCTTTAAGTTTTCTTTCTAATACAACTTAAATCAAATCAATATCATATCGGAGTAGAAAGTTATTAACAAAATATTGAAAGGTGAACTGTAAACCGTTTTCAGAACAAGAACAGATTTCAACCCAATATTTGACATCTTTAACATTTGAATCAGAAAATGACCATTAAATAAGAAATGTAGCGCTGAAAGTTATCTTTGAAATGCAATTTAAATCATATTGATTGAATATAAGAATAAAAAGTTATGGCCAAATTACTGAAAGAGTATTTGAGCAAATCAGCAGAACGATCAGCCGTCCGGTCGACCGAGAAAACCCGAGTTCTGCAGACTCAGTCAGTCGACTGATTGGTCGGCTGATCTCTACTGCGGTAGATTGGTCGTTCGACCGAGCTCAAGTCACATGGGCTTGTGCACGTCTTGTGCACGTCGGTCAACTGCACGGTCGACCAGCATTGCTATCGGTCGACCGTGCGGTCGACCGAAAACTCTATTTTGAAATATTTAAACACCTTTTTAAATTCATTTTTAAATCTAATAAATCTCTATAAATTCTTCAAAAATAAGTTCATGTAAATACAGTATAACACAAGTATGTGTGATGAAAAATCAATACATTATAAACATGTGAACTAGTTTTTGAGATAAAGAAATTTAATCATGAAACCAAAATCGTATTTTTCGAAAATTAAACTTTTGTATGTATAAGCTTGTTCAATCCTCAACTAATCTATCATTTATATCTTATCTTTACATTTTATCCTAAAACAAAAATCTTAAACTTACAGACTCTTGACTCAAGTTCTTTCTTGAAAATCTCCTTCTCCAAGTAGACTTCATCTAAACTTGATCCATGAGCTAGACTCCTCTTAGAGTATTTGATGTGATCTTGAAGTGCGAGTTCTTGAATCAACATGTGCTAACTTCAAAACTTGAATTCGAATATTTTGTTGAAGCTACACACCGACTAAATCTTGATTGAATATTTGAAACTTAATGAGCACAAGATCATTATTATCATAACTACATGAGTTAATCTTCATAAAAAACTAGAGTGATGGGCTTTTGGGCTAACATTTGGGTGATCATGCTTGTCACAGAGGTGCAAAGTAGCAGTATCTACTCCTAGCTCATAAAATGATTATCACAATATTGAACGGTTGTTTTTTCAAAACAAAAAGGAGGGTGAATAGATACATCAAAAAATGTTGCTAAGTTGCAGAAATTTGAGATCAAGTTAAGAATTGGCTAAGAAAATATGCTTGTATGCAATGCGTAATTCATTTGAGAAGGCTTGAAAGCTTTCTTTTGCATATACAACCATCAATGTTCCAAATAATTGCCACTACAACTTCTAAATGACCCATATGGCAGCTTGGAAAAACCATTCCGGGGAAATCATCTTGCTTTATATTACAAAGCATATATCTCAATTAGTATATCTAATGCCTCTGAGAAATGATTGTGTTAAGTAAGCAGCAAAGCAAATGCAAGTTTACTTGTAGGATGAGTTGGCCAATTGGTCACTACTATAAGCCTGTCGGATCTTTCCAATCGTTGTTTGTCGGGTAATTAATTGTTCCACGAATAAGGGGGAAGTTACCTAAGTGGCTGTGCAGGTTATTCTATAAAATGGAAAATATGAAAATTATTGAAGTTGAGAGAATTGTGTAATTGGAAAAAGTTGGAAGCATGGTCTGTAATACTTTCGTGGTTGATTTCGATCAATTTAAGAGTCTACGACTATAAATTATGTTTGACTTCTGTTACTTGTTAATGTTCTTGTACTTGCAAATAATTCATTTATTCCCCATTTTTTTTCTTTTCCATGTAACTCACCTTTTCATTTCCCCCTTCTTTTTCTGATTTTTGTCTGAGTTGGTCCATGAGCCAGGAAATCCTTGATAATAGGCAGGGCATGTGAGGGCTTGCCTAAGCCTTGACAGGGACCTTAGCCTTTTCTTTGTAGCTATCATTTTGGAAAGGAAACCCTATCTCATCATTATACTTTTCTCAAATGTCTAGGAGAATGTATGAATATTGGTCTGGGGTTCTGGTAATTCTTATGACTGGCTTTTTGGGTATGGCTCTACGTAGATGCAGGTTGCCGAGTGGTTTGGTTCTCACCTAGATGCCAATATGAGTGAGAACTTGATCCCTGTTTACTCTTCAAGCTAACTGAGTTTGCTAAGTTACTTCAGTGTCTTGTTTTAAGCTGTTAACTCAAATGAATGGTGCAGGCCCATCATTTAAAGTAAAATTATTATACTTGGATGCATAGTTCATTTGGAAAGATATGCAATTGTTGGAAGAAAGTTATTGGTTTAAGACTTTGAAATGATTATCATTTATGTAGGATATATTTGTTCTTATGGAAGCTACCTTGAGCCTGATTTATGTCGATTTTGTGGTTTTTGAGTGCTTTTGCATCCTTCTGTTGTCTGCATTATGGTTTTGCATGGGAAATGGGAATCAGAATTTATTTGGATGCCAAGGTGCACAAACTTAAATGTTTATGACAAACAAGAGGTCAAAGAAGGTACTAGCTTAATGCCTGATACAAATTTGAAATGATAAATGCTATTCCAAAGTAGTTCTTGCTTCTTTTTCTACGGACAAACTTTTAACCATTTTTCTTTAAGATGGCTTGGGATGCATAATTGGCCCACTACATCCTAGCTTAAAGCTCTTGACCATTTGGGCTCATGTCAAAGCATAGCCACGGCGGCACAGGGGGTGGGCGTGGGTGGGGAGGTTGTCAAGTTGTTTTTTGTTATTCACCATTGATTCTATAACCTAATTCTTAATCTAATGGGTAAGTTTGTTAATATGACTTTTTAAGGTTAATACTTTGGGTTCTGCTACATGACATGGCTAGCTTCCATGCACCCTCTCATAACTATTATTTTCTTTACCTATAGGTCCCCTTCCATAGGTAATTTTTTTTCCTTTTGGAATTTTCTGAATTAATCCATCTATATGCTGACAATTTTATTTTAATGTTCTCCACAACTCCACTTGTGGTGCATAGCACTAATAATATTAATTACTTTTTCTCCTAATACAAGTTTAGGATTATATCCCCAAGTCTTTTTACAGCTTACATTCATTGTTAGTTTGTCATTTACAAGTATTCTACCATGTTTTTATTTCAACTTTTCTGTATACCAAGATCTATATTTAGTATTTTTAATCTCCCAAGAATTCTTACCTGTCTGTTTAGTTTCCTGCAAACAAATTATTGTTAATCCTTCTTCTAATCATCTTGTATGCCAACTTCGTCGCCCTTCCCATAAGTGTACCTATATTCCAAGTGGCTAATTTAATCCTATTGCCATGCATAAGTTTCTTAGCCCTATTTCTCCTGTAACCTTCTATACTATGTCTAGTTGGAATAACCTTCTATACTATGTCTAGCTGGAACCACATTCAAAGGCCAACGTGTCACTTAAGGAGTATGTATCACTTGAGGAATCCTACCTCCCCCTTGCTCATTTGTTATTACACCAGGGTGTTGTTGGTGCAACATTCTCTTTCAGGGAACACCTTAGTAAACCATTCTTGCCTGTTTATCATTGCAGCGAGGTGAAAACGAGCAGGAACCCACAACAAATGTTCTTTAGGATTCATGTCATAATATCTGTTTTCTGGCTCTCGGCTGCCTAATTTGACCTTCATCATTTATCCTGGCCTGGGACAGAAAGTAAAAGAATAACATATTAAACACAACACTCACAGCACTAGTCCCAAAGTTGAAATAGCTTAGCTATATTTTAAATGTTCATTACTTCTCTTCCCTTGCAATATTGTAGTCTGGTGTATTTATTTGTTTTAGTATATTATTTAAACAAAATATATGAAAGTTGACTTTTTTTCCCCCCCCCCTTTTCCTTTCTTTGGAACCTTGGTCTTCCCATCACAATGTACAAAAAGATGTTTGGAAGTGGAAGATAGATTTTGTGAGCATTTATCTTCTCTTTGTATTCTCAAATGCTATATGATAAACCAATATATGAGTATCCTGCCTTGGTTTAAAATGTTCGAAACCCATCTTAAAGCATTTATCTAACTTGTAATGGTTGAGTCTAACCATAGGCTACTTGTACTCTAGTAGGCCATATGAAATAATATAGCTCAAATTGAGACTGATTCAGAAAATTTGAAATAATTCTTTCTGCTTTCTTCACTTTGATGTTATGCTGGTTTGAAAGTTCTGGCTTCCTGGTGCTTGTTTATATGTTTTTGCGCAGTTAATTGAAACATTGAGAATGCCAAATTTTTTTACTTCACCAGTTTTCGTCTTGTTAGCTATTCTATTGGTCAGTAATATTCATCAAGTATTTAAGAGAGAGTATTTTCAAATGTCAATTATTTGGGCTGGGAACTGATAGGCAGTTGCCAATTTGGTATTATATGGCTTCATGTCTTCAACTTAAGCTTCTCCCTGCAGAAACTTTTTATTTTCCTTTGTAGCGGAGTAGTGACAATAATTAAGTGGAAATTTTTTCTAAAATTTTCTCCTGGACCAGAGTTCGAGCATCTTCTTGTGCCTCCCAAATAATGTATTGGTCCCTTATAAGTAATTGTATGGATGTGATACTCTGTAGGTTTAAATCCTGTGCTGATTCTGTGATTTTTGTTTTATATGGGACTACATTACGTGCCATCAAAATTTCATGCATGCATGCATGATGCTGGATTTGGTTCTTCCTCTCTTTTTCTGAATTTTACTATCCTCATTCCTTGGTGATAACAGAATTGCAAGCTGATAGGATATCAATTTTCATATGTCAACATTTCTTTTTGTTAAATGTTTGTGATCTGGATGCAGGAACACCATTTCTCGTTGTTGCAACGTGAGACTGAGAAGCTTCGGGGCGATATTGAGAAGATGCGTAGTGAGTTGAGGTTTGCGTTGCTTTCTCATAAGTTGTTTCTCAGGAGAACTTAGTTTCATATCGTTTTTGTATATGAACTGGTTTATATTCCCTATTCTTCAAAGTTATATTGCTATTTACTAGGAACTTTTTCTGCGAACAGGTACGAGATTGATAAGGTCACTGCTGGACAGCGCTTGGATCTGAACCTGGAAAGAGGGTAAGAGATGGGTGCCCCCTTAAGGTCTCTCTTGTTTTTCACTTTGGAAATTATTTTTTTCCTAGCAATAGAAACGAATTTGGATACCTTTGGTGATCGATGTGGGGTTTAACTTTGGCGCATTGCCGGAAACTATTTTGTGTAGTAGGCTCTTTAATAGCTTGGTTTTCCACTTAATGTGAAGGTTGTGGTGGCGGCACTCTAGGTTTTAGTCAGTTTAGTACATAATTATTTATCCTTTTGTTTTAAACTAATAATGGGTCACTACTTGATTGTTTTGGTGGCCTATATGTTTAGTTTATCCATGAATCTTCTTGTAAAGCCTGCGACTTTGATTACAGTTTCGGTTCAGATACAGTTATTGGTCTGAGGGTCATTTAGCTTTAAGTATTATGTTACATTCGCAAACAACAATCGACATTTCTATCATTTTAGCTGTATTACTAATTATGAGAAATGCATAACTTGCAGGCGCATTAGAGATGAGCTAGCCAAGCAAAATGCGGAAACTACTGATCTGACTACCAAGCTCGATAGGGTGAGAACCATTAGGAAACAAAAGGAAGAAAAATTGAGGACTTTGTTTTTATGTTGCAGTCATAACAAAACTCGTTATTTACAGGAAATCCACACATTGAGGGCCCAACTAGAGGCAGCAAAATACGACGTCATAAAATACTGCATTGGTACTCTCGTCTCAATATCCGCTGTGGGCCTTGCTGTTGTTCGCATTCTGATGTAGAACACAAAACAATTAAATTCTTTCTTTGACTGATCACATGGGGTTACCTGGGGGAAAGGAATACAAATACACACATTGTTTTCTAGAAACAAAATTGTTGTTGAAGGCTGCGCCATTTTGTTAGAATTCTCACCCATTCTTCTGTGGATTAACAAAAAACGCTGTAATTGATATTAGTTTGTTGGCGGTGGCACATTGTGATATCATTTTTTTTAGCATCGAAGCTTTCTGCGATAAGATTTAACTCCTATTATTGCGATTATTGTTCTAAACAACCCAATAACAGCAATTTGAAAACCTACTGTGTGTTAGTGTGGTTACTGTTCTGGGATTTTAAACTTTTGATGGATGATTGGTTGAAAGGGAAGAAATCTATATTTATTGGATTGTGATGGAAGTAATGTGATTATTTTCACCATTGATGATGAAGCTGCAATGTAAGTAACATAATTTTTTTTGTTATTTTCGAATATTGGAGTGCAGTCAGACTTGAACTTGAGATTCCTCACACATCACTTTCACTTCTGTATCAGTGAGCCAGCCTTATTGGTTACTAGTGTAATTATTTGTTCTAAAATAATTATTCACTTTCTGACAGAAGAAAATATAAATATTTGGGGGATTAGAGAGATGTTTGAAGAGGACAAGAGTAAAAATAAAGGAAAAGATTGAGGGATTAGTGTCCAAAGGCTACAGATTAACTCTTCCATGAGCTATGGCCACAAATGTTCCTAACCTACAACAGCCTTTGTGGGAGGTCCACTCCTCCCACCACCACTTCCAACAGCTGTACTTCCTATTGGATTTGGAAGTCATTGGTTCATCCTGTATTGTTTGTGCCCATGTTCCCATTATGACTTCACTTCCGTTTCTGAGTTCAAATTCAAATGGCTCTGCTACGCAGGCCCATTTTGAGTCAAGGCCTGTCCAGTCTCAGTCCCTTTGAGTGGT